>CAJHNH020002051.1:0-102500 GCA_905116865.2 Candidula unifasciata
GTGCGGTTTGGGGTTAGTGGTGCAGGGTTGCGGGTGCAGGGGTTAGCGGTGCGGGTGGTTAGCGGGTGCGGTGGTTAGGGGGCGGTGGTTAGCCAGTGATATTTTGCGTTTGAACCCCCCCCAGGGATATTTTGGTTTTCATGAACAGGTTTTCAGCCCAACCCCAGCGAACAGTGAATGATAAGAGACAGAGGGAGACTGACAGATGTGACACTGACAGAGAAAGAGATGGGGGAACCCCAAGATGTGACACTGACAAGGGTCAGGACCTGAGCACAAGAGAAACAGGCTTATACACACATAAACACACACATAAACCACCGCACACACACACACACGCCCCGCGTTAAGTAAAAAAACAAGTTGGCCCTGCAGGCCCGTCTTGCTTTGGGAGAGGGGGGACAGCGAGACAACCAGAAAGGACAGAAGGGAGAAAACCCGAAAGACAGAAAAGTAGAAACCAGAAGGACAGAAAGGGGAACAGAAGAAACCCAGAAAGAGACTGGGGAAAAAGAACCAGGAAAAAAAGGGAAAAGAACAAAAAGAAAGAGACAGATAAAGAGACCAGAACAAAAGACAGACAGGGAGAACCAGAAAGACAGCAAGAACCAGAAAGAAGAAGACAGCGAGAACCAGAAAGAAAGACAGGGAGAACCAGAAAGACAGGGAAAACCAGAAAGAAAGACAGGGAGAACCAGAAAGACAGAAAACAGAAAGAAAGACAAGGAAAAACCAGAAAAAAAAGACAGGAAAACCAGAAAGAAAGACAGGGAGAACCAGAAAGGGAGAACCAGAAAAGAAAGGGAAAGGGATAACCAGAAAGGAGAAACCAGAAAGAAAAGACAGGGAGAACAAGAAAGACAGGGAAAAACCAGGAAAAAGAAAGACAGGGAGAACCAGAAGAAGGGAGAACCAAAAAGACAGGGAGAACCAGAAAGGGAGAACAGAAAGACAGGGAGAACAGAAAGACAGGGAGAACCAGAAAGACAGGGAGAACCAGAAAGACAGGGAGAACCAGAAAGACAGGGAGAACCAGAAAGACAGGGAGAACCAGAAAGACAGGGAGAACCAGAAAGACAGACAGCGAGAACCAGAAAGACAGACAGGGAGAACCAGAAAAACAGGGAGAACCAGAAAGACAGGGGAGAACCAGAAAGACAGACAGGGAGAACCAGAAAGACAGACAGGGAGAACCAGAAAAACAGGGAGAACCAGAAAGACAGGGAGAACCATAAAGACAGACAGGGAGAACCAGAAAGACAGACAGGGAGAACCAGAAAAACAGGGAGAACCAGAAAGACAGACAGGGAGAACCAGAAAGACAGGGTGAACTAGAAACAAAGACATGCAGAATTAGAAAGACAGACAGGGTGAACTAGAAACACAGACAGGGAGAATTAGAAAGACAGACAGGGTGAACCAGAAAGACAGACAGAAATAACCAGGAAGACACAATAAGAATAAGAAAGACAGAGAGAAAGAACCAGCAAGACAGACAGCGGAGAGAGCGCTAAGATGATTGCAGAAGTTGCTGGAACCTGGTATCACCTGCCAGAAAACCTCCGACCCCGCATCGTTTACAGCTCGGGTACTGATTGGCTTCCAGATATGAGATTTACACCGTCTACCCGACCTAGTGGCCCTGTGAGCCATGTTTACAGAACCGAACTGGCACCCACAGAAATCGACCAGTGAAGCCACAATCTATCCATTTATCAATTTGCCACGTGTCATATTTGCCTCTCCGACCATGCAGCTCATCTACGTGAGTTTGTATTCGGACAAATGTTCGTTTATTGTCAGTGATAGACCAGGCATATTGATTTCACATTATTGTATTCACTTCTATCAGACCGTACTGTCAGGAAACTAGCCAGACACTACTACCATCACACAAGCCTGACAGTACAATCATCACACAGGCCAGACAGTACAATCATCACACAAGCCTGACCCTACTACCATCACACAAACCTGACAGTACAATCATCACACAGGCCAGACAGTACAATCATCACACAAGCCTGACAGTACAATCATCACACAGGCCTGATAGTACAATCATCACACAAGCCTGACCCTACTACCATCACACAAGCCTGACAGTACAATCATCACACAGGCCTGACAGCACAATCATCACACAAGCCTGACCCTACTACCATCACATAAGCCTGACAGTACAATCATCACATAGGCCTGACAGTACAATCATCACACAGGCCTGACAGTACAATCACCACACAAGCCTGACCCTACTACCATCACACAAACCTGACAGTACAATCATCACACAGGCCAGACAGTACAATCATCACACAAGCCTGACAGTACAATCATCACACAAGCCTGACCCTACTAACATCACACAAGCCTGACCGTACTAATATCACACAGGCCTGACCGTACTAACATCACACAGGCCTGACAGTACAATCATCACACAAGCAGACAGTACAATCATCACACAGGCAGACAGTACAATCATCACACAGACCAGACAGTACAATCATCACACAGGCAGACAGTACAATCAGCACACAGACCAGACAGTACAATCATCACACAGACAGACAGTCCAATCATCACACAAGCCTGACCCTACTAACATCACACAAGCCTGCCCGTACTAATATCACACAGGCCTGACCGTACTAACATCACACAGGCCTGACAGTACAATCATCACACAAGCAGACAGTACAATCATCACACAGGCAGGCAGTACAATCATCACACAAGCAGACAGTACAAACATCACACAAGCAGGCAGTACAATCATCACACAAGCACAGTAATTCAGTTGATGTGTTTGTACTGACTTCAGTCACTTCTGCTGGGATGCCACATGAACCAGCCACTTTCACATCCTAAAGAAGTTTGCTAACTTTTCCCCCATTCCTCTGTGGTATCTCCTTCAACAATGTAGCCTGGTTGTTTCCATTCCTCTGTGGTATCTCCTTTAACCATGTAGCCTGGTTGTTTCCATTCCTTTGTGATATATCCTTCAATCATGTAGCCTGGTTGTGTCCATTCCTCTGCGGTATCTCCTTTAACCATGTAGCCTGGTTGTGTCCATTCCTCTGGGGTATCTCCTTTAACCATGTAGCCTGGTTGTTTCTATTTCTCTGTGGTATCTCCTTTAACCATGTAGCCTGGTTGTTTCCATTCCTCTGTGGTATATCCTTTAACCATGTAGCCTGGTTGTGTCCATTCCTCTGTGGTATATCCTTTAACCATGTAGCCTGGTTGTTTCCATTCCTCTGTGGTATATCCTTTAACCATGTAGCCTGGTTGTGTCCATTCCTCTGTAGTATATCCTGTAACCATGTAGCCTGGTTGTGTTAATTCCTCTGTAGTATATCCTTAAACCATGTAGCCTGGTTGTGTCCATTCCTCTGTAGTATATCCTTTAACCATGTAGCCTGGTTGTGTCCATTCCTCTGTAGTATATCCTTAAACCATGTAGCCTGGTTGTGTCCATTCCTCTGTAGTATATCCTGGCTGTTTCCATTGATTTACATTTCATGTTCTCCGTGTAGTGTTGTACAGGTCTCTCTGTTGTCTCTCCCTCTGACTGCCCATCTCTCTCCCTGTTGTCTCTCCCTCTGTCTGCCCATCTCTCTCTCTGTTGTCTCTCCCGCTGTCTGCCCATCTCTCTCCCTGTTGTATCTCCCTCTGTCTGCCCATCTCTCTCCCTGTTGTCTCTCCCTCTGTCTGCCCATCTCTCTCTCTCTGTTGTCTCTCCCTCTGTCTGCCCATCTCTCTCCCCGTTGTCTCTCCCTCTGTCTGCCCATCTCTCTCCCCGTTGTCTCTCCCTCTGTCTGCCCATCTCTCTCCCTGTTGTATCTCCCTGTGTCTGCCTGTCTCTCTGTCTCTGTCTGTCTCTCTGTGTCCCTGTCTCTCTTTCTCTATCTGATTCTCCCGGTCTCTCTCTCTCTCTCTCTCTCTCTCTCTGTGGGTGGTGTACGTGTGTGTATTTATGTATGTATGCAAGTATGCATGTATGTGTGTATGTATGTTTACATGTGAGTGTAAATGTGTGGTAGTGGGTGTCTGTACATGTGATTGTATGTGTGTGTATGGATGCATGCATGTGAAGGTGTGTAGGTAGGTAGGTAGGTAGGCAGGCAGGCAGGCAGGCAGGCAGGCAGTCAGGCAGGCAGGCAGGCAGGCAGGCAGGTAGATAGGTAGGTAGGTAGGTACGTACGTAGGTAGGTAGATAGGTAGGTAGGAAGGTAGGTAGGTAGGTAGGTAGGTAGGTAGGTATGTATGTATTAGGTATGTTTGTATATAAGTGTGCATGTATGAGAATGGGAGAGTGTGTAAGACTGTGTGCACATGATGTATGTATTATATTCTACAATGTATATTTTTATTCTATATCCATAACATGCATTTTAGATAACAGGCATTGGTACTCTGAAAACGAGTGCTTAAAAGGGCCGAATGTCAGACGGGCCTGCGTGCCCAATTTGTAACCCTTTGAAAAAAAAGTTTTTTTCGTTCGTTCGTTCGTTCTCTTTGTGTGTGTCTCTCTGTCTCTAAGTCTCTCTTTCTCTATCTGATTCTCCCTGTCTCTGTCTTTTTGTGTATCTCTCTCTCTATGTCTATCTGTATGTGTCTCTCTCTCTGTCACTCTCTGTGTCTCTGTTTGTCTCTCCTTGTCTCACGCTACCTCTCTCTCTATGTGTATGTCTCTATCGGTCTCCTTGACTTTGTGTGTATCTCTCTCTGTATCTTTTTGTGTATCTCTCTCTATCTCTGTCTGTCTCTCACTGCCTCTCTGTCTACTTGTGTGTGTGTCTCTCTGTCTTCATCTCTCTTTTTCTTTGTGCCTCTAACGTTAAAGTTTTTCGTCTCTCTCTCTCTCTCTCTCTCTCTCTCTCTCTCTCTCTCTCTCTCTCTCTCTGTATATGAATATTATATATATATATATATATATATATATATATATATATATATATATATATATATATATATGAGTGAGTGCGTGTGCATGTGTGTGTGTGTGCGTGTGCATGTGTGTGTATGTGTGCATGTGTGTGTGTGTGTGTGTGTGTGTGTGTGTGTGTGCATGTGTGTGCGTATAGTCGGCGATAGGCAGCACCTACTATTGACCGTCTAACACAGAACGCGGGCTATCAGGAGATGTTTGTAGATGACATCAGGAGATGTTTGTGGATGACATCAGGAGATGTTTGTGGATGACATCAGGAGATGTTTGTGGACGACATCAGGAGATGTTTGTGGACGACATCAGGAGATGTTTGTGGACGACATCAAGAGATGTTTGTGGGTGACATCAGGAGATGTTTGTAGACGACATCAGGAGATGTTTGTGGACGACATCAGGAGACGCTTGTGGACGACATCAAGAGATGTTTGTGGATGACATCAGGAGATGTTTGTGGACGACATCAGAAGATGTTTGTGGACGACATCAGGAGATGTTTGTGGACTACATCAGGAGATGTTTGTGGACGACATCAAGACATGTTTGTGGATGACATCAGGAGATGTTTGTGGATGACATCAGGAGATGCTTGTGGATGATATCAGGAGATGTTTGTGGACGACATCAGGAGATGTTTGTGGACGACATCAAGAGATGTTTGTGGATGACATCAGGAGATGTTTGTGGATGACATCAGGAGATGTTTGTGGACGACATCAGGAGATGTTTGTGGATGACATCAGGAGACGCTTGTGGACGACATCAGAAGACGCTTGTGGACGACATCAGGAGACGCGTGTGGACGACATCAGGAGACGCTTGTAGACGACATCAGGAGACGCTTGTGGACGACATCAGGAGGCGCTTGTGGACGACATCAGGAGACGCTTGTGGACGACATCAGGAGACGCTTGTGGACGACATCAGGAGACGTTTGTGGATGACATCAGGAGACGCTTGTGGACGAAATCAGGAGATGCTTGTGGATGACATCAACAGAAGGTTGTGGACAACATCAGGAGATGTTTGTGGGTGACATTAGGAGATGCTTGTGGACGACATCAGGAGATGTTTGTGGACGACACAGGAGATGTTTGTGGATGACATCAGGAGATGGTTGTGGACAACATCAGGAGATGTTTGTGGACGACATCAGGAGATGCTTGTGGATGACATCAACAGAAGGTTGTGGACAACATCAGGAGATGTTTGTAGACAACATCAGGAGATGTTTGTGGACGACATCAGGAGATGTTTGTGGACGACATCAGGAGATGCTTGTGGATGACATCAACAGAAGGTTGTGGACAACATCAGGAGATGTTTGTGGACGACATCAGGAGATGCTTGTGGGTGACATCAGGAGATCCTTGTGGACGACATCAGGAGATGTTTGTGGACGACATCAGGAGATGTTTGTGGACGACATCAGGAGATCCTTGTGGACGACATCAGGAGATGTTTGTGGACGACATCGGGAGATGCTTGTGTACAAAACCAGCCGTTTTGTGCAAGACAGCAATCGGATGGAGCCATTCTATTCCTGCATGGATGTGAGGCGACTTTGTGGAGAACTTAAAGGCCCAAAACTGTCCAGTCCAGCCCCCACACGGGAGAGCATTCTAAGCACGTATAGAGAACGATCCTATCACATATAAAGAACGATCCTAGCACATATAAAGAACGATCCTAGCACATATAAAGAACGATCCTAGCACTTATAAAAGAACGATTCTAGCACTTATAGATAACGATCCTATCACTTATAGAGAACTTTCCTAGCACTTATAGAGAACGAACCTAGCACGTATGGAAATGATCCTCGTACTGATAGAGAACGATCCTAGCACGTATAGAGAACGATCCTAGCACGTATAGAGTACGATCTCAGAACTTATAGAGAACGATCCTAGCACGTATAGAGTACGATCTCAGAACTTATAGAGAACGATTCTAGTACTTAAATAGTACGATCCTACCACGTATAGAGAACGATCCTAGTCTAGTGATAGAAATCTCAGAACAATGGGTTCTGTGGCTCTGTGACGTTCTGTATCTCTGTGACGTTCTGTGTCTCTGTGACGTTCTGTGTCTCTGTGACGTTCTGTGTCTCTGTCACATTCTGTGTCTCTGTCACGTTCTGTGTCTCCATAGAGGTCTTTGTCTCCGTGAAGGTCTGTGCCTCTGTGACGTTCTGTGTCTCCGTGGAGGTCTGTGTGTGACGTTCTGTATCTCTATGACGTTCTGTGTCTCTGTGACGTTCTGTGTCTCCGTGACGTTCTGTGTCTCCGTGGAGGTCTGTGTCTCTGTGACGTTCTGTGTCTCTGTGACGTTCCGTGTCTCTGGGACGTTCCGTGTCTCTGTGACGTTCTGTGCCTCCGTGACGTTCCATGTCTCTGTGACGCTTTGTGTCTCTGTGACGTTCTGTGTCTCTGTGACGTTCTGTGTCTCTGTGACGTTCTTATTCTCCGTGACGTTCCATGTCTCTGTGACGTTCTGTGTCTCTGTGAAGTTCCATGTCTCTGTGACGTTCTGTGTCTCCGTGACGTTCCGTGTCTCTGTGACGTTCTGTGTCTCGGTGACGTTCTGTGTCTCTGTGGCGTTCTATGTCTCTGTGACGTTCTATGTCTCCGTGATGGTCTGTGTCTACGTGATGGTCTGTGTCTCCGTGATGGTCTGCGTCTACGTGATGCACTGTCTCTGTGTGTGCGTGCGGTGTGTGTGCGCGCTAAAGTGGCGGTTGTTTTAATGACGCATTGTCTGTGTTTGTATTTGCGTGTCTGTGTTTGTGAGTGTGTGTGTGTCTCTGTGTGTGTCTGTCTGTTTGTGTGTGTGTGTGCGCGCTCGCTAAAGTGTCATTTTTTTTCTTCATGAATTGTCTGTGTGTTTATGTGTGTGTATGTGTGTGTGTATGTATGTGTGTGTCTGTGTGTGTATGTATGTGTGTGTGTCTGTGTTTGTGTGTCTGTGTTTGTGTGTCTGTGTTTGTGTGTCTGTGTGTGTGTATGTGTGTATGTTTGTGTGTATGTGTGTGTGTCTGTGTATGTGTTTGTGTGTGTCTGTGTGTGTATGTGTGTGTGTCTCTGTGTGAGTATGTGTGTGTATGTCCGTGTGTCTGTATAATATATATATAGAGAGAGAGAGACTGGGGAAAATCCGTGTTAAGTACAAATTAGAATGTAATGAAACCTTCACCTGTGGTTACGTCTGTTCTCCGGAACGACAGACAAAAATCGTCTATCCTAGGCGGGCCACTTGTGGCGGGTCGATGACAGACTAGCAACAGACGTCAGCGCCCAACTCCAAACATGGCCGCCCCAAGTCTTGAATCCTTCCCAACCCAGGACCACCCAACTCCAGCAGCAGTTCTCAGCGCCCTGGCTGGGGCGACAAGGGCTGGGGGACCCCTGCGCCCTCACACACACACCACACACAGACACACATATACACACAGAGACACAAGTATACACGTACAGAGAGACACACACACAGACACACACATATACAAAGAGACACACACACAGAGACACACACACACATAGACATACAAAGACGCACATACACACAGACACACACACAGGCATACATGTTGCCTTATCTACAAGTCTATATGGAGGTCCTGTCTGGCAGTATAGACTTTCAGAGCTGAAGTTCTCTGTCACTCACAGGCCAGCAATCTGTGCTGGAGCACTAGAGCAGAGCTGAGGTTCTCTGTCACTCACAGGCCAGCAATCTGTGCTGGAGCACTAGAGCAGAGCTGAGGTTCTCTGTCACTCACAGGCCAGCAATCTGTGCTGGAGCACTAGAGCAGAGCTGAGGTTCTCTGTCACTCACAGGCCAGCAATCTGTGCTGGAGCACTGGAGCAGAGCTGATGGTGTCAACAAGCCAGACATTCTATCTGTCGTTTGTGTGAGAGCACTGAAGCAGAGCTGATGGAGTCAACAAACCAGACATTCTATCTGTCGTGTGTGTGAGAGCACTAGAGCAGAGCTGATTGTGTCAACAAACCAGACACTCTATCTGTCGTGTGTGAGAGCACTGAAGCAGAGCTGATGGAGTCAACAAACCAGACATTCTATCTGTCGTGTGTGTGAGAGCACTGAAGCAGAGCTGATGGAGTCAACAAACCAGACATTCTATCTGTCGTGTGTGTGAGAGCACTAGAGCAGAGCTGAGGGTGTCAACAAACCAGACACTCTATCTGTCGTGTGTGTGAGAGCACTAGAGCAGAGCTGAGGGTGTCAACAAACCAGACATTCTATCTGTCGTGTGTGTGAGATCACTGGAGCAGAGCTGATTGTGTCAACAAACCAGACACTCTATCTGTCGTGTGTGTGAGAGCACTAGAGCAGAGCTGAGGGTGTCAACAAACCAGACATTCTATCTGTCGTGTGTGTGAGAGCACTGGAGCAGAGCTGATTGTGTCAACAAACCAGACATTCTATCTGTCGTGTGTGTGAGAGCACTAGAGCAGAGCTGAGGGTGTCAACAAACCAGACATTCTATCTGTCGTGTGTGTGAGAGCACTGGAGCAGAGCTGATGGTGTCAACAAACCAGACATTCTATCTGTCGTGTGTGTGAGAGCACTAGAGCAGAGCTGATTGTGTCAACAAGCCAGACATTCTATCTGTCTTGTGTGTGAGAGCACTAGAGCAGAGCTGCGGGTGTCAACAAACCAGACATTCTGTCTGTCGTGTGTGTGAGAGCACTGGAGCAGAGCTGATGGTGTTAACAAACCAGACATTCTATCTGTCGTGTGTGTGAGAGCACTAGAGCAGAGCTGAGGGTGTCAACAAACCAGAAATTCTATCTCGTGTGTGTGAGAGCACTAGAGCAGAGCTGAGGGTGTCAACAAACCAGACATTCTATCTGTCGTGTGTGTGAGAGCACTAGAGCAGAGCTGATTGTGTCAACAAACCAGAAATTCTATCTCGTGTGTGTGAGAGCACTGAAGCAGAGCTGATTGTGTCAACAAACCAGACATTCTATCTGTCGTGTGTGTGAGAGCACTAGAGCAGAGCTGATTGTGTCAACAAACCAGAAATTCTATCTCGTGTGTGTGAGAGCACTGGAGCAGAGCTGATGGTGTCAACAAACCAGGCATTCTATCTGTCGTGTGTGTGAGAGTCAACCTGCAGCACGTATACATGTTCACACATTCACACAGATAAACATACACACAGATAAACATACACACAGATAAACATACACACAGACAAACATACACACAGATAAACATACACACAGATAACATACACACAGATAAACATACACACAGATAAACATACACACAGATAAACATACACACAGATAAACATACACACAGATAAACATACACACAGATAAACATACACACAGATAAACATACACACAGACAAACATACACACAGATAAACATACACACAGATAAACACACACACAGATAAAAATACACACAGATAAACATACACACAGATAAACGTACACACAGATAAACATACACACAGATAAACATACACACATGTCTGGAATGTGATCCAACATATAGATAAACATACGCAGAGATCAGGAATGTGATCCAACATATAGATAAACATACACCCAGATCGGGAATGTGATCCAACATATAGATAAACATACACAGAGATCAGGAATGTGATCCAACATATAGATAAACATACACAGAGATCGGGAATAAGATCCAACATATAGATAAACATACACAGAGATCAGGAATGTGATCCAACATATAGATACACATACACCGAGATCAGGAATGGGATCCAACATATAGATAAACATACACAGAGATCAGGAATGGGATTCAACATATAGATAAACATACACAGAGATCAGGAATGTGATCCAGCATATAGAAAAACATACACACAGATCGGGAATGGGATCCAACAAATAGATAAACATACACAGAGATCAGGAATGGGATCCAACATATAGATAAACATACACACAGATCGAGAATGAGATCCAACATATAGATAAACATACACAGAGATCAGGAATGGGATCCGACATATAGATAAACATACACAGAGATCGGGAATGGGATCCAACATACAGATAAACATACACAGAGATTCGACAAACAGATAAACATACACACAGATCGGGAATGTGATCTAACATAGATAATTTACACACAGATCGGGAATAGGATCCAACATATAGATAAACATACACAGAGATTAGGAATGGGATCCAACATTTAGATAAACATACACAGAGATCGGGAATAAGATCCAACATATAGATAAACATAAACAGAGATCGGGAATAAGATCCAACATATAGATAAACATACACAGAGATCGGGAATGTGATCTTCATGTTAGTGGCAACATTTCCACCTCACTCAGTGGTAGATCTTGTCATCATGTGTGTGTAGTGTAAGAGAGTCATAGCTAGGGGAAATAGTAGTGTGAGAGAGTCATAGCTAGGGGATTTAGTAGTGTGAGAGAGTCATAGCTAGGGGATTTAGTAGTGTGAGAGAGTCATAGCTAGGGGAAATAGTAGTGTAAGAGAGTCATAGCTAGGGGAAATAGTAGTGTGAGAGAGTCATAGCTAGGGGATTTAGTAGTGTGAGAGAGTCATAGCTAGGGGAAATAGTAGTGTGAGAGAGTCATAGCTAGGGGATTTAGTAGTGTGAGAGAGTCATAGCTAGGGGATATAGTAGTGTAAGAGAGTCATAGCTAGGGGAAATAGTAGTGTGAGAGAGTCATAGCTAGGGGATATAGTAGTGTAAGAGAGTCATAGCTAGGGGAAATAGTAGTGTGAGAGAGTCATAGCTAGGGGATTTAGTAGTGTGAGAGAGTCATAGCTAGGGGAAATAGTAGTGTGAGAGAGTCATAGCTAGGGGATTTAGTAGTGTGAGAGAGTCATAGCTAGGGGATATAGTAGTGTAAGAGAGTCATAGCTAGGGGAAATAGTAGTGTGAGAGAGTCATAGCTAGGGGATTTAGTAGTGTGAGAGAGTCATAGCTAGGGGAAATAGTAGTGTGAGAGAGTCATAGCTAGGGGATACAGTAGTGTGAGAGAGTCATAGCTAGGGGAAATAGTAGTGTGAGAGAGTCATAGCTAGGGGAAATAGTAGTGTGAGAGAGTCATAGCCAGGGGATATAGTAGTGTGAGAGAGTCATAGCTAGTTGATATAGTAGTGTGAGAGAGTCATAGCTAGGGGAAATAGTAGTGTGAGAGAGTCATAGCTAGGGGAAATAGTAGTGTGAGAGAGTCATAGCTAGGTGATATAGTAGTGTGAGAGAGTCATAGCTAGGGGAAATAGTAGTGTGAGAGAGTCATAGCTAGGGGAAATAGTAGTGTGAGAGAGTCATAGCTAGGGGATATAGTAGTGTGGGAGAGTCATAGCTAGAGGATATAGTAGTGTGGGAGGGCTGCAAAGGATACACAAGTGTTGGAGGGCAATGCGAAGGATACACAAGTGTAGGAGGGCAATGCGAAGGATTCACAAGTGTGGGAGAGCAATGCGAAGAATTCAGAAGTGTGGGAGGGCAATGCGAAGGATTTATAAGTGTTGGAGAGCAACGTGAAGGATACAGAAGTGTTGTAGAGTAGCGTGAAGGATACAGAAGTGTTGGAGAGTCATTGTGAGGGATACAGAAGTGTGAGCGAGTCATTGTGAAGGATACAGAAGTGTTGACGAGTTATTGTAATGGATACAGAAGTGTGGGCGAGTCATTGTGAGGGATACAGAAGTGTGAGCGAGTCATCGTGAAGCATACAGAAGTGTGAGCGAGTCATTGTGAAGGATACAGAAATGTGAGCGAGTCATTGTGAAGGATACAGAAGTGTGAGCGAGTCATTGTGAAGGATACAGAAGTGTGGGTGAGTCACTGTGAAGGATACAGAAGTGTTGGTGGGTTATTGTAAGGGATACAGAAGTGTGAGCGAGTCATTGTGAAGGATACAGAAGTGTGAGCGAGTCATTGTGAAGGATACAGAAGTTTGAGCGAGTCATTGTGAAGGATACAGAAGTGTGAGCGAGTCATTGTGAAGGATACAGAAGTGTGGGCGAGTCATTGTGAAGGATACAGAAGTGTGGGCGAGTCATTGTGAAGGATACAGAAGTGTGAGCGAGTCATTGTGAAGCATACAGAAGTGTGAGCGAGTCATTGTGAAGGATACAGAAGTGTGAGCGAGTCATTCTGAAGGATACAAAAGTGTGGGCGAGTCATCTAAAGGATACGAAAGTGTGGGTGAGTCATTGTGAAGGATACAGAAGTGTGAGTGAGTCATTGTGAAGGATACAGAAGTGTAGGCGAGTTATTGTAAGGGATAAAAAAGTGTGGGTGAGTCATTCTGAAGGATACAAAAGTGTGGGCGAGTCATTCTGAAGGATACAGAAGTGTGGGCGAGTCATTCTGAAGGATACAAAAGTGTGGGTGAGTCATTCTGAAGGATACAAAAGTGTGGGCGAGTCATTCTGAAGGATACAAAAGTGTGGGCGAGTCATTCTGAAGGATACAAAAGTGTGAGCGAGTCATTGTGAGGGATAAAAAAGTGTGGGTGAGTCATTATGAGGGATACAAGTGACGAAGGCCAGAAGGAGAAAAGAGATGGGGTGAGGGAGAGGGAAACTGGGCTAAGCATGTAGGTAGAGCAGGCACGTGCAAGAATGCCGGGCGTCAGTACACGCGCTTGTCTCCGGCCCCGCCTGCGCGGACAGACAGACAGACAGACAGACAGACAGACAGACAGACAGACAGACACACAGACACGCAGACAGACACACAGACAGACAGACACACATACACACAGACAGACAGACACACATACACACATACACACATACACACATACACACATACATACATACATACATACATACATACATACATACATACATACATACATACATACATACATACATACATACATACATACATACACACATACACACATACACACATACACACACACACACACACACACACACACACACACACACAGACAGACACACACACACACACACACACACACACACACACACACACACACACACACACACACATACATACATACATACATACATACATACATACATACATACATACATACATACATACATACATACATACATACATACATACATACATACATACATACATACATACATACATACATACATACATACATACATACAATAATACATACATACATTCATTCATACATACATACATACATTCATTCCTACCTACCTACCTACCTACCTACCTACCTACCTACCTACCTACCTACCTACCTACCTACCTACCTACCTACCTACCTACCTACCTACCTACATACATACATACATACATACATACATACATACATACATACATACATACATACATACATACATACATACATACATACATACATACATACGTACATACGTACATACATACATACGCACGTACGTACATACGTACATACATACATACATACATACATACATACATACATACATACATACATACATACATACATACATACATACATACATACATACACACACACATGCATACATACGTACGTACGTACATACATACATACGTACATACATCCATACACACACATAGATACATAATACAGAGAAAGATGAGGAGTGGAGATATTTTGTATGTGGCTACGTGTGTTAGTAAGGGTGTGTGCGTGTGTGTGTGTGGCTGTAATTGTGTGGCTGTGACATATTGTAAAGGATGATATACTTTTGTATTTGAGAGTAGAATAGATGACATCACAGACGAGTAAATCAACAAGAATCACTGTGTTGGAAATATCGATAGTTACGAGGGTGTGGGCGACCACGGAGATGCTGATGATGATAATTATGGTGATTGCGACGACTATGGTGATGCGGATGATGATGATGATGATGACGTTGGTGATTGCGATGATGACGATGGTAATGTTGATTGCGATGATGACGTTGTTGATTGCGATGATGACGATGGTAATGTTGATGGAGCTGAGTATAAACAATGATAAATATCGCTCTCACATTGAAACGCCCTATATACTGCGCTGAGCCACAATTCTGGCATTCTCTAGCGCCGACGAGCACTGATAAACAGCTCTAACCTGGCCAGCATCCCTGATTAAAAGCCTAATTCCACAGATAAGGAACAAAATGAGCCCCTCCCATATCTCTCTCTCTCTCTATATCCAAGATGGCTGAGGCGAGGCCACCCAGACTACAGCACTTCCGATCCTGCCAGGTTTACTGTCGTTAACAAGCCAAATCTCGGCTTCACACAACGCCATGTTGACTTCTCTTTAAAACAACTGTGATTATATGTTGGAGTCGCCGCTGACAGATCCAAGTGGGCCTCATCAAAGGCTGGGTGGTGTTTGAAGATAGACCATGTTCAAACGGTCACATTTACATCAAAGTTGAATCTGCGGCCTAGTTTGAAGGCAGTGATGTGAGTGGCATGACCCTGTCTACAAAGGAAGTTCGTGTGTGGCTCTGTTGAATTTATGTGAGTGTGTTAGTGACGGCAATTGGTGATAGGAGGATGGCGAGAAGTGGTCGCTGGAGCTGCTACCAACGGAAGCCGGGTGGCGGTTGTATCGTCTGCTGCCAGAGCTGGCGGGAGAAAGCCCAGAAACACAAACTGTGACGTGTCACACTAAACTAATTAGACCGCCCTGGCAGTAAACTTGTTGCAAGTAATTCAGTGTAGGCCTCATAAAATCTGCCCTGACCTCATTTAGTCAGCACCTCGGCTTATCTGGCTAGATGGGAGTTCACATCTTTAACTCTATCATCACCTGGCTTTTGTTGGTATCAAGAGATAGTTGAGTGGAGCAGAATGACATAAGAGTAAACTGGCAAACAGAAATGTAACACTACCATTTCTGAAATGTAACCAGAATACCACAAAGAGATAGAATCGTTCACACACACACACACACAGACAGACAGACAGACAGACAGACAGACAGACAGACAGACAGACAGACAGACAGACAGACAGACAGACAGACAGACAGACAGACAGACAGACAGACAGACAGACAGACAGACAGACAGACAGACAGACAGACAGACAGACAGTTAACTGAGCGAGAGAACAGATAGAGTGTGTTAGTGCGACCAGAGATAACGTGGGTTAATGTGACTGGAGAGATAGAATGGGTTTATGCTATCGGTGAGATAAAGTGGGTTAATGTGACCAGAAGTAGAGATGACTCAATATTACCAGAGGTAGAGTGGGTTCAATGTGACTAGAGGTAGAGTTGGCTCAATGTGACAAGAGGTAGAGTGGGCTCAATTGAGCAGAGGTAGAGTGGGCTCAATGTGACAGAGGTAGAGTGGGCTTAATGTGACAAGAGGTAGAGTGGGCTCAATGTGACCAGAGGTAGTGTGGGCTCAATGTGACCAGAGGTAGAGTTGGCTCAATGTGACCAGAGGTAGAGTGGGCTCAATATGAGCAGAGGTAGAGTGGGCTCAATATGAGCAGAGGTAGAGTGGGATCAATATGAGCAGAGGTAGAGTGGAGGTAATGTGACCAGAGGTAGTGTGGGATTATGCAGCCAGGGATACAGTGTATTAATGTGACCAGAGGTAAACTGGGGTTAATGTGACCAGAGGTAGAGTGAGATTATGCGAGCAGAGGTAGAGTGGGATTGATATGACCAGAGGTAGAATGGGTTATTGGGACCAAAGGTAAGAGTGGGTTTATGGGACTACTGATAGAGTGGGGAGGGGGTAATGCGACCAGAGAAAGAGTGAGTTAATGTGTCTAGAGGTAGAGTGGATTTATGGGACAAGGGGTAGAGTGGCGGTGGTTAGTGTGACCAGAGATAGAGTGGGTTAATATGTCTAGAGGTAGAGTGGGTTTATGAGACCAGGGGTAGAGTGTTGAGGGGGTAATGCGACCAGAGAAAGAGTGAGTTAATGGCTCTAGAGGTAGAGTGGGTTTATGGGACCAGGGGTAGAGTGGGGAGGGGGTAATGCGACCAGAGAAAGTGTGAGTTAATGGATCTAGAGGTGGAGTGGGTTTATGGGACCAGGGGTAGAGTGGGGAGGGGGTAATGCGACCAGAGAAAGTGTGAGTTAATGGCTCTAGAGCTAGAGTGGATTTATGGGACCAGGGGTAGAGTGGGGAGGGGGTAATGCGACCAGAGATAGAGTGGGTTAATATGACCATAGTCAGAGTATGTTAATGTGAACAGGGATAGAGTGGGTTGATGCGAGCAGAGAAAAAGTTGGCTAATGTGAGCAGAGATTGGTGGATTCGAGCAACTAATAGCAGATAGTCTAGAGATGAGGGAGCCACCTCTCTTCCGACAGAGTCAGTCTTACGGTCTGTGGTATGTGGTTTAGCGGACAACCGCTTCTGGTCGATCTGTAGAGTCGTTGGGAGACGATGGTCAACAAACGTTGAGGCGAAACGTGTATGAGGAAGACAAGGCTACTTCAGACGGACAAGGCTCACTGCGCTTAACCTTGAATGCGGAGATGGCAGTTGGTGGTGCTGAAGATGGCTGTACCGTTATGCCCAACACGGCATCAGTCTCCTACATACGACTCACTCAAGCTTCCATGGACAGACTTGTCGGATGATAGTCTACCAAAGTTGTGTGTAGCTGCCACGCCTCCACCAGCTTCTGGCCTGTCTATCTCGATAGACCATCCTCCTGATACAGCTCAATCACCTGCCAGTCACTTAGTCCCACCCCTCAAGCTGGCCCCACCTACAGACCCCCGACACAACGATCCCGACAGATGGTTCCCATCCCAGGCCGCAGATTTAAAGACTTTCAAATGCTGACTGTCGGCGCCATCTTGTGGGATGATTTTATCTTGCCCTCATTAGCTCCCTTGAGGCCAGTAAAAACGTTACACTGGAAGCAATATTCCAGATAGGTTTCCTTTTATCATTGCAGATTCTGACACGTTGAGTTAACAGTTTGATAATTAGAAGTTAATATCTTGAGTTAACTATTTCATAATTAGAAGTTAACATGGAATCAAACGTTTCATGTGTTCATTTCCTGCAAGCGAGACAACAGGGAATCAGTCAGGGGAGATAATTAACGTGGAAGTTGAGTGCCGGTTGATGGCGCGTTGCACTTGGTGAAAGTTGCTTCCCCTTCACATTGAAATAAGTTGCCTGGTTAATGGCGGCATGCTTTGCTGTCAATTAATTTTCAATGTATATACCTGGTGGCGGTTTATGTGTATATACCTGGTGGAGCTTTATGTGGGACGGGCAGCTGCTTTGATCTAGGCCAGGGTGGGAGATGAGCTGTCTTACTGATGCTGCCGACATCCCTCAATTGTAAGCCATTGCTACTTGCCGTGGATCCACGTGGGTCCGTTGTCTCAGTCACTAGCCAGCGTTTGTCTCAGTCACTTGCTAGCGTTTGTTTCAGTCACTAGCCAGCGTTTGTCTCAGTCACTAGCCAGCATTTATCCCAGTCACCAGCCAACGTTTGTCTCAGTCACCAGCCAGCGTTTGTCTCAGTCACCAGCCAATGTTTGTCTCAGTCACCAGCCAGCGTTTGTCTCAGTCACCAGCCAGCGTTTGTCTCAGTCACCAGCCAGCGTTTGTCTCAGTCACTAGCCAGCGTTTATCTCAGTCACTAGCCAGCGTTTGTCTCAGTCACTAGCCAGCGTTGATCTCAGTCACTAGCCAACGTTTGTCTCAGTCACAAGCCAACGTTTGTCTCAGTCACTAGCCAGCGTTTGTCTCAGTCACTAGCCAGCGTTTGTCTCAGTCACTAGCCAGCGTTTGTCTCAGTCACAAGCCAACGTTTGTCTCAGTCACTAGCCAACGTTTGTCTCAGTCACTAGCCAGCGTTTGTCTCAGTCACTAGCCAGCGTTTGTCTCAGTCACAAGCCAGCGTTTGTCTCAGTCACTAGCCAGCGTTTGTCTCAGTCACTAGCCAGCGTTTGTCTCAGTCACTAGCCAGCGTTTGTCTCAGTCACTAGCCAGCGTGTTTACTCTCCAGCCTCTCGGTCTAAGGCGATGGTCAAGCCTGCCCATGCTGTCAGAGTTCTGGGCAGACACAAACCTTGTTCCGTCTGCGAACGTGACTTTATCTAGGAGGTTACATACAGACTCCTGCCACCAGTGTATGTGTGTTTATGTGTGATTGTGAGTCTGCGTGTGTATTTATGAGTGTGTATTTATGAGTATGTATTTATGAGTATGTATTTATGAGTGTGTATTTATGAGTATGTGTGTTTGAGAGTATGGGTGTGTTTGAGAGTATGGGTGTGTTTGTGTTTGTGATCGTCTTTGGGTGTGTGTATGTGTGCACACACATACAAGCGCGTATGTGTGTTGTCAGAATTAGTTTATGTCTGATAGTGTGCGCATGTGTACTGACTGACACTATTATCTATGATCTATATTCCTGACCCTGTCAAATGGCTACGCAGTATTATTAGTGTGTCTCAATAACAACCTTGCTTATCATCAACATTACTTATCATCAACCTTGCTTATCATCAACATTACTTATCATCAACCTTGCTTATCATCAACATTACTTATCATCAACCTTGCTTATCATCAACATTACTTATCATCAACATTACTTATCATCAACATTACTTATCATCAACATTACTTATCATCAACATTACTTATCATCAACATTACTTATCATCAACATTACTTATCATCAACCTTGCTTATCATCAACATTACTTATCATCAACCTTGCTTATCATCAACATTACTTATCATCAACCTTACTTATCATCAACATTACTTATCATCAACCTTGCTTATCATCAACATTACTTATCATCAACCTTACTTATCATCAACATTACTTATCATCAACATTACTTATCATCAACATTACTTATTACCTTCATCTTACTTATCATCAACATTACTTATCATCAACATTACTTATCATCAACATTACTTATCATCAACCTTACTTATCATCAACATTACTTATCATCAACCTTACTTATCATCAACATTACTTATCATCAACCTTGCTTATCATCAACCTTACTTATCATCAACATTACTTATCATCAACATTACTTATCATCAACCTTACTTATCATCAACCTTACTTATCATCAACCTTACTTATCATCAACATCACTTATCATCAACCTTGCTTATCATCAACCTTACTTATCATCAACATTACTTATCATCAACCTTGCTTATCATCAACATTACTTATCATCAACCTTGCTTATCATCAACCTTACTTATTATCAACCTTACTTATCATTAACCCTACTTATTATAAACCTTACTTATTATTAACCTTCTTTATAATCAACCTTACTTATCATCAACCTTACTTATCATCAACCTTACTTATCATCAATCATACTTATTATCAACCTTACTTATCACCAGACTTACCTATCATCAACCTTACTTATCATCAACATTACTTATCGTCAACCTTTCTTGTCAGCAACCTTAATTATCATCAACCTTTCCTGTCAGCAACCTTAATTATCATCAAGCTTACATATTAGCAACTAGGGCTGTACCGAATATTCGCTTCGTATTCGCTTGGGGGCCGAATAGTGGACCTATTGACTATTCGGTATTCTCCAGCATGCTGAGAGAAGATACACAATCTAGAATACAATCTAGAATACAATCTAGAATACAATCTAGAATACAATCTAGAATACAATCTAGAATACAATCTAAAATACAATCTAGAATACAATCTAGAATACAATCTAGAATACAATCTAGAATACAATCTAGAATACAATCTAGAGATAAAGTATAGTATGCCCTTCAATATCTGCTAAAGTCAAAGTGTCTGTCTCGCAACGCCAAGATCAAAATATATCAAACGTTGATAAGACCAGTCGTTTTATATGGCTCTAAAACAAAGCAGAAATGAAAAAGAAAAGACCTTATTACAGGTTTTCTAAAACAGTCTTACGACAAATTTTTGGACCCATCAAAGATGCTAACAGCAGGGAATGGAGAGTGAGAATCACCAACGTAACACATAATCTGTTTAAATCACCGTTGATCAATGGCATCATGAGAGCTAACAGACTAAAATGGTTGGGGCATATTGAAAGAATGTCAGATGACAGAGACGTAAAAACTGTATACACCTGAGAGAGAAATGGGCGTAGACCACGAGGCAGACAAAAAAGAAGTTCGAGAGATAATTTCCAGCCAGACCTGCAAACAACTGTTGTCACAGATTGTGAAGATAAGGCCAGCCAGAGAGATGAATGGAGACGAGTGATATCTGCAGCATTAAACCTCAAAGGCTCAGAATGCTAAAGAAGAAGATGACTATTCTGTGCTACTTTATGTGAAGTACAAGTTCAGCGTACATTTGACATTATGAATGTTTTTCAATAGATATATTTCATACACTATACACTATTTGTATTCGTATTCGGCCGAATAGTTGGTCCCAATATTCGTATTCGGCCAAAAAGTGAAAATCACTATTCGGTACAGCCCTATTAGCAACATTACTAATTATCTACCTTACTTATTATCACCCTTACTTATCAGCAATGTTACTTTTCCTCAACCTTTTATGTCAGCGGCCTTACTTATCAGCAATGTTACTTTTCCTCAACCTTTTATGTCAGCAGCCTTACTTATCAGCAATGTTACTTTTCCTCAACCTTTTATGTCAGCAGCCTTACTTATCAGCAATGTTACTTTTCCTCAACCTTTTATGTCAGCAGCCTTACTTATCAGCAATGTTACTTTTCCTCAACCTTTTATGTCAGCAGCCTTACTTATCAGCAATGTTACTTTTCCTCAACCTTTTATGTCAGCAGCCTTACTTATCAGCAATGTTACTTTTCCTCAACCTTTTATGTCAGCAGCCTTACTTATCAGCAATGTTACTTTTCCTCAACCTTTTATGTCAGCAACCTTACTTATCAGCAACCTCACTTATCATAAGGATTTCCTGTCAAAAACCTTACTTGCCATCAACCTGACTTATCAGCAACCTTACTTGTCAGCAACCTTACTTATCAGCAACCTTACTTATCATCAATCTTTCCTGTCAGCAACATTACTTATCATCAACCTTACTTATCATCAATCTTACTTATTAGCAATCTTACTTATCATCAATATTTTTTGTCAGAAACCTTATTTGTCAGCAACTTTACTCATCAGCAACTTTACTTATCAGCAACCATACTTATCAGCTACCTAGCTTACTTATCATACGTGTCCCTACCCTTTTTGGAATATATTTCTCTTTCTTTCTGAAATATGCATTTCGAAACCAGGAGGAGGATGGCACATTTATCCATTATCGCTGAGATCAAGGTCTCTATAATGCTCGCAGATCATGGTGTCTATAATGCTCGCAGATGATGATCTCTACAATGCTCGCAGATCAAGGTCTCTATAATGCTCGCAGATGAAGGTCTCTATAATGCTCGCAGATGAAGGTCTCTACAAGGCTCGCAGATCAAGGTCTCTATAATGCTCGCAGTTGAAGGTCTCTATAATGCTCGCAGATGAAGGTCTCTGTAATGCTCGCAGATGAAGGTCTCTATAATGCTCGCAGATGAAGGTCTCTATAATGCTCGCAGATGAAGGTCTCTATAATGCTCGCAGATGAAGGTCTCTACAAGGCTCGCAGATGAAGGTCTCTATAAGGCTCGCAGATGAAGGTCTCTATAATGCTCGCAGATGAAGGTCTCTATAATGCTCGCAGATGAAGGTCTCTGTAATGCTCGCAGATGAAGGTCTCTATAATGCTCGCAGATGAAGGTCTCTACAATGCTCGCAGATGAAGGTCTCTACAAGGCTCGCAGGTGAAGGTCTCTACAATGCTCGCAGATGAAGATCTCTATAATGCTCGCATATGAAGGTCTCTATAATGCTTGCAGATGAAGGTCTCTACAAGGCTCGCAGGTGAAGGTCTCTACAATGCTCGCAGATGAAGATCTCTATAATTCTCGCAGATTGAAAGCCTAAACTAGAATGAGGAAAGGAAGATGCTCATCAGGTAGCTGTTTCCTGCCCACTCAGATGGAGGCATTTCTGCGTTTACTGTCTGCATTTTCTGATGTCTGTTGTGAATCTGGTCTAACAATTAGCAAGACATGAACGCAGATGATGGCACAAGGTGTCAGTCACAGACCAACAATCTGCATTCAGGGTGGAAAGCTTGGAACGGTTGACAGTTTCATATACCTTGTATCCGCAGTTAATAACAAACCATACCTGGATACAGAAATCAGGATAGGTAGGGCAGCAACAACAATGAGCAGATTGAATTCTGGCAGAACAGGAAGCTCACAGTTAAAACAAAGACCATTATCTACCAAGTATGTGTCAACACTTTTTCTTATGGTAGTGAGACTTGGTCAACTGACTCGTGTCAAGAGAAGCGACTAAACAGTTTTCATGTGCGATGCTTACCAAGAAAACTTGGCATTAGGTGGCAAGATAGGATAACATATATTGGGGTTTTAGAAAAAACTGGTGTCTTCGTCAGCTTAGATGACTTGGCTACACCTGGAGAATGGAGGATGGTAGAATTCCAAAAGACATCATCTATTGTAAATTACGACAGGCAGAAGATCTCTTGGTCGACCACTGCTTCGTTACAAAGACGTATGCAAGCGGGACATAAATGAAAGAAGTATTGAGGTAATTCATGGAAACAGAATGCCACAGATCGCATTGCATGGAGAGGAAAGATCAGGAGGCCATTCGAGGCAACAGAGAAGGTGAGTGCACATAGACTAAGAGCCGATCGTATGAGAAAGTGAGTGCACATAGACTAAGAGCTGAGCGTCTGAGAAGGTGAGTGCACGTAGACTAAGAGCTGAGCGTCTGAGAAGGTGATTGCAAATAGACTAAGAGCTGAACGTATGAGAAGGTGATTGCAAATAGTTTAAGAGTTGAGCGTCTGAGAAGGTGAGTGCACGTAGACTAAGAGCTGAGCGTCTGAGAAGGTGAGTGCACATAAACTAAGAGTTGAGCGTATGAGAAGATGAGTGCACATAGACTAAGAGTTGAGCATCTGAGAAGGTGAGTGCACATAGACTAAGAGCTGCGCATATGAGAAGGTGAGTGCACATAGACTAAGAGCTGAACGTATGAGAAGGTATGTGCACGTAGACTGAGAGCTGAGCGTATGAGAAGGTATGTGCACGTAGACTAAGAGCTGAGCGTATGAGAAGGTGAGTGCACGTAGACTAAGAGCTGAGCGTATGAGAAGGTGAGTGCACGTAGACTAAGAGCTGAACGTATGAGAAGGTGAGTGCACATAGACTAAGAGTTGAGCGTATGAGAAGGTGAGTGCACGTAGACTAAGAGCTGAGCGTATGAGAAGGTGAGTGCACGTAGACTAAGAGCTGAACGTATGAGAAGGTGAGTGCACATAGACTAAGAGCTGAACGTCTGGAGAAAAAAACAAACATGCGATGACAAAAATGGTCCCATATTGCCATGCAGCCACAGTGAAAGACTTGTTGTTGTTGTCGCGGTCTGGCATTGCATGCCACATTCGCCATAGGTTGTAGTTTCTACTTTAAAAAAAAAAAATTTTACGTATCCAGAAACCATGAGTTGTAAACCCTTTGCCTCGGTACTATGGATATCGCAACCCTTCGGCATTGATTCCATTATAGGTACCGTTAATCTGGGAGACATGTGGCTTTTCTGCCTACCCCCGGGAGTGAACCCGGACCACAAGGAGGTCGTCACCCGGCCGCCGCGAAAGTCAGGTTTAACCAACTTCGCTAGAGAGCCGGGCATGTAGTTTCTATACCTCCTTATAGTACAATTCTATCGACTGGAAAGACGGAAAGGTGCCAATAAAACTTATCAGCATCCTTACTGATTATCAAAAAATTTTTTATCAGCGACCTTAAATATCAACAACCTTTCATATCAGCAACCTTGCCTTTCATTATCCTTTCATATCAGCAACCTTACTTATCTGCAACCTTTCTTATCAGCAACCTTACTTATCAGCAAACTTACTTATCAGCAACATTTCTTACTTATAACCAACCTTACTTATCAGCAACATTACTTATCAGCAACCATACTAATCAGCAACCTTACTTGTCAGCAACATTTCTTACTTATCACTAACCTTACTTATCAGCAACCTTTCTTATCAGAAACCTTACTTATCAGCAACCTTACTTATCAGCAACCTTTCTTATCAGAAACCTTACTTATCAGCAACATTACCTTTCAGCAACTTTATTTATCAGTAACTCTACCTATCAGCAACCTTACTTACTTATCAGTGACCTTGTCTATCAGTAAGCTTACTTACTTATCAGTGAGCTTGTCTATCAGTAACCTTACTTACTTATCAGTGACCTTGTCTATCAGTAACCTTACTTACTTATCAGTGACCTTGTCTATCAGTAACCTTACTTACTTATCAGTGAGCTTGCTTATCAGTGACCTTGCTTATCAGTAACCTTACTTACTTATCAGTGACCTTGTCTATCAGTAACCTTACTTACTTATCAGTGACCTTGCTTATCAGTAACCTTACTTACTTATCAGTGACCTTGTCTATCAGTACCACCTTATTTACCATTGTGTCTTAGCATGAACCTGATTAAAAAAAAAACACATGTTGCATGCGTTATACTCAACCTGTCTTACAGTGATTGTATCTACTGGCCGACCTGTCTTACAGTGATTGTATCTACTGGCCGACCTGTCTTACAGTGATTGTATCTACTGGCCGACCTGTCTTACAGTGATTGTATCTACTGGCCGACCTGTCTTACAGTGATTGTATCTACTGGCCAACCTGTCTTACAGTGATTGTATCTACTGGCCGACCTGTCTTACAGTGATTGTATCTACTGGCCGACCTGTCTTACAGTGATTGTATCTACTGGCCAACCTGTCTTACAGTGATTGTATCTACTGGCCGACCTGTCTTACAGTGATTGTATCTACTGGCCGACCTGTCTTACAGTGATTGTATCTACTGGCCGACCTGTCTCAGTTTAGTTGTATCTACTGGCTGACATGTCTCAGTTTAGTTGTATCTACTGGCCGACCTGTCTCAGTTTAGTTGTATCTACTGGCCCACCTGTCTCAGTTTAGTTGTATCTACTGGCCGACCTGTCTCAGTTTAGTTGTATCTACTGGCCCACCTGTCTCAGTTTAGTTGTATCTACTGGCCGACCTGTCTCAGTTTAGTTGTATCTACTGGCCGACCTGTCTCAGTTTAGTTGTATCTACTGGCTGACATGTCTCAGTTTAGTTGTATCTACTGGCCCACCTGTCTCAGTTTAGTTGTATCTACTGGCTGACATGTCTCAGTTTAGTTGTATCTACTGGCCGACCTGTCTCAGTTTAGTTGTATCTACTGGCTGACATGTCTCAGTTTAGTTGTATCTACTGGCCCACCTGTCTCAGTTTAGTTGTATCTACTGGCCCACCTGTCTCAGTTTAGTTGTATCTACTGGCTGACATGTCTCAGTTTACTTGTATCTACTGGCCGACCTGTCTCAGTTTAGTTGTATCTACTGGCCCACCTGTCTCAGTTTAGTTGTATCTACTGGCCGACATGTCTCAGTTTAGTTGTATCTACTGGCCGACATGTCTCAGTTTAGTTGTATCTACTGGCCGACATGTCTCAGTTTAGTTGTATCTACTGGCCCACCTGTCTCAGTTTAGTTGTATCTACTGGCCCACCTGTCTCAGTTTAGTTGTATCTACTGGCCCACCTGTCTCAGTTTAGTTGTATCTACTGGCCGACCTGTCTCAGTTTAGTTGTATCTACTGGCTGACATGTCTCAGTTTAGTTGTATCTACTGGCTGACATGTCTCAGTTTAGTTGTATCTACTGGCCGACATGTCTCAGTTTAGTTGTATCTACTGGCTGACATGTCTCAGTTTAGTTGTATCTACTGGCTGACATGTCTCAGTTTAGTTGTATCTACTGGCTGACATGTCTCAGTTTAGTTGTATCTACTGGCCGACATGTCTCAGTTTAGTTGTATCTACTGGCTGACATGTCTCAGTTTAGTTGTATCTACTGGCCCACCTGTCTCAGTTTAGTTGTATCTACTGGCTGACATGTCTCAGTTTAGTTGTATCTACTGGCTGACATGTCTCAGTTTAGTTGTATCTACTGGCTGACATGTCTCAGTTTAGTTGTATCTACTGGCTGACATGTCTCAGTTTAGTTGTATCTACTGGCTGACATGTCTCAGTTTAGTTGTATCTACTGGCTGACATGTCTCAGTTTAGTTGTATCTACTGGCCGACCTGTCTCAGTTTAGTTGTATCTACTGGCCGACCTGTCTCAGTTTAGTTGTATCTACTGGCCGACCTGTCTCAGTTTAGTTGTATCTACTGGCCCACCTGTCTCAGTTTAGTTGTATCTACTGGCCGACCTGTCTCAGTTTAGTTGTATCTACTGGCTGACATGTCTCAGTTTAGTTGTATCTACTGGCCGACCTGTCTCAGTTTAGTTGTATCTACTGGCTGACATGTCTCAGTTTAGTTGTATCTACTGGCCCACCTGTCTCAGTTTAGTTGTATCTACTGGCCCACCTGTCTCAGTTTAGTTGTATCTACTGGCTGACATGTCTCAGTTTAGTTGTATCTACTGGCCGACCTGTCTCAGTTTAGTTGTATCTACTGGCCCACCTGTCTCAGTTTAGTTGTATCTACTGGCCGACATGTCTCAGTTTAGTTGTATCTACTGGCCGACATGTCTCAGTTTAGTTGTATCTACTGGCCCACCTGTCTCAGTTTAGTTGTATCTACTGGCCCACCTGTCTCAGTTTAGTTGTATCTACTGGCCCACCTGTCTCAGTTTAGTTGTATCTACTGGCCGACCTGTCTCAGTTTAGTTGTATCTACTGGCTGACATGTCTCAGTTTAGTTGTATCTACTGGCTGACATGTCTCAGTTTAGTTGTATCTACTGGCCGACATGTCTCAGTTTAGTTGTATCTACTGGCTGACATGTCTCAGTTTAGTTGTATCTACTGGCCCACCTGTCTCAGTTTAGTTGTATCTACTGGCTGACATGTCTCAGTTTAGTTGTATCTACTGGCTGACATGTCTCAGTTTAGTTGTATCTACTGGCTGACATGTCTCAGTTTAGTTGTCTCTACTGGCTGACATGTCTCAGTTTAGTTGTATCTACTGGCTGACATGTCTCAGTTTAGTTGTATCTACTGGCTGACATGTCTCAGTTTAGTTGTATCTACTGGCCGACCTGTCTCAGTTTAGTTGTATCTACTGGCTGACATGTCTCAGTTTAGTTGTATCTACTGGCTGACATGTCTCAGTTTAGTTGTATCTACTGGCTGACATGTCTCAGTTTAGTTGTATCTACTGGCTGACATGTCTCAGTTTAGTTGTATCTACTGGCCGACCTGTCTCAGTTTAGTTGTATCTACTGGCCGACCTGTCTCAGTTTAGTTGTATCTACTGGCCGACCTGTCTCAGTTTAGTTGTATCTACTGGCCCACCTGTCTCAGTTTAGTTGTATCTACTGGCCGACCTGTCTCAGTTTAGTTGTATCTACTGGCTGACATGTCTCAGTTTAGTTGTATCTACTGGCCGACCTGTCTCAGTTTAGTTGTATCTACTGGCTGACATGTCTCAGTTTAGTTGTATCTACTGGCCCACCTGTCTCAGTTTAGTTGTATCTACTGGCCCACCTGTCTCAGTTTAGTTGTATCTACTGGCTGACATGTCTCAGTTTAGTTGTATCTACTGGCCGACCTGTCTCAGTTTAGTTGTATCTACTGGCCCACCTGTCTCAGTTTAGTTGTATCTACTGGCCGACATGTCTCAGTTTAGTTGTATCTACTGGCCGACATGTCTCAGTTTAGTTGTATCTACTGGCCCACCTGTCTCAGTTTAGTTGTATCTACTGGCCCACCTGTCTCAGTTTAGTTGTATCTACTGGCCCACCTGTCTCAGTTTAGTTGTATCTACTGGCCGACCTGTCTCAGTTTAGTTGTATCTACTGGCTGACATGTCTCAGTTTAGTTGTATCTACTGGCTGACATGTCTCAGTTTAGTTGTATCTACTGGCCGACATGTCTCAGTTTAGTTGTATCTACTGGCTGACATGTCTCAGTTTAGTTGTATCTACTGGCCCACCTGTCTCAGTTTAGTTGTATCTACTGGCTGACATGTCTCAGTTTAGTTGTATCTACTGGCTGACATGTCTCAGTTTAGTTGTATCTACTGGCTGACATGTCTCAGTTTAGTTGTCTCTACTGGCTGACATGTCTCAGTTTAGTTGTATCTACTGGCTGACATGTCTCAGTTTAGTTGTATCTACTGGCTGACATGTCTCAGTTTAGTTGTATCTACTGGCCGACCTGTCTCAGTTTAGTTGTATCTACTGGCCGACCTGTCTCAGTTTAGTTGTATCTACTGGCTGACCTGTCTCAGTTTAGTTGTATCTAGCGACTTGTCTTGCATTGCTTGTGTCTGTTGATCTGTCTTAAATTGACTGAATAAAATGACCAACCTGTCCTACAATTAGAATGTCCTACATCAGTTCGGTAGACGTCCAATTGTCCTACAGTGAGAATGTCCTAGAATCAATGATGCAGACGTCCCGTGTCCTACAGTGAGAATGTCCTAGCACCAGTCACGTAGACAATGCAGACGTCAGGTTGTACTCCCTGTTCTGCAATTACCGATTACATTTGCTCATTCCGTGAGCCTGCAAGAGCCGATATCATCAAAGCACTCTCCTGATGAGGTGATAACTAGCCTAAACGTCGTCAACATCTCCATCAATCTGCTCCGTGTTTAACTCTCCAGTAGCATTTATGTCCCATAACCGCTCGAGTGGGGCCGTTTCCTGTTACCATTTGCCTGAGTAAGAGCCCGAGGAGAGCAGCCGCTATCTGCCCAAGTGCGACAATATGGCGACGTAGGGGGCTGTATCTGTTAGCATGACGGTGAGTTGTTGCGCTTGTCTCTAGCTGGTTCCTGTAAACATGGCTGACAAACACTCTTTGGCGATGGCTGGCTGCTGTTTACACAACTTTCCTGGGATATCTACATCTGGTGTAGGGTGGAAGTTGTTTGCCGGATCCGTGGCACTGCTCTCGCAGTTTACTCAAACCTCTTTACACCGTTAGTCTCCGCAGCGGAAAGCCCTCAGTGATAATTGCTCCCATATCTGCAGCCCATTTGCCAGCCGCTACAGACGGTACTCGTGTATACAACACATTTAGATACTGATGCCAGCCAGCGGGCGGAAGGGGCAGGCCATTACAACACAATCAGACCAATCAATGATGAGCTGATGAGAGGGGAATCCCCAACAAGCTGAGATCCCGACTGCAGCGATCAGCAGAGACTCGTTGTAATGATATCCTACATGAATGCAGTCGATGAGGTCTGCTAGCTTGTCGTGTCATCAGTGGTCTTCCTGTAGATGCTACAGAAGTGACGCCTGCTAGCTTGTTGTGTCATCAGTGGTCTTCCTGTAGATGCTACAGAAGTGACGGCTGCTAGCTTGTTGTGTCATCAGTGGTCTTCCTGTAGATGCTACAGAAGTGACGGCTGCTAGCTTGTTGTGTCATCAGTGGTCTTCCTGTAGATGCTACAGAAGTGACGCCTGCTAGCTTGTTGTGTCATCAGTGGTCTTCCTGTAGATGCTACAGAAGTGACGCCTGCTAGCTTGTTGTGTCAACGGTGGTCTTCCTGTAGATGCTACAGAAGTGACGACTGCTAGCTTATCGTGTCATCAGTGGTCGACCTGTAGATGCTACAGACGTGACGTTTGCTAGCTTGTCGTGTCAACGATGGTCGACCTGTAGATGCTACAGAATTGACGGCTGCTAGCTTGTCGTGTCAACGATGGTCGACCTGTAGATGCTACAGAATTGACGGCTGCTAGCTTGTCGTGTCAACGATGGTCGACCTGTAGATGCTACAGAAGTGACGACTGCTAGCTTTTTGTGTCAACAGTGGTCGACCTGTATATGCTACAGAAGTGACGGCTGGGCTGCCCAGGGTAGACAACTTTTAGACCAGTTTAAGCAACACGGTTGTTGATTCTGGGCCCTAGACATGCAAAATTAAAAAAAATTAAAAAATACAAAGTAGGCGACCATTTTCCACACCTTTAGGCGTATAGGGCTAGACCTATATTTTTTATAGAATAATCGGCACAAGATGAGTGATGTGGTCAGCATCATGCCGGCTGTCTTTTCTTCCCGGGACTGCACCCGGTACCCACTCAGGGCTGGGTCGACCTGAGAGCCAAGGTCATTTTCGAAAAGACTTGCAACATATTGCAGTAGTATGTCCAGGTAAGACAGCCACATCTGGCGTTTCTTTCTGTGTTGTGTGTGTGCGCTGTACCATAGCCATAGCTTGCTTAATATATCAGGGTTGATACCATAGCCATAGCTTGTTTCATATCTCAGGGTTGATACCATAGCCATAGCTTGCTTCATATCTCAGGGTTGATACCATAGTCATAGCTTGCTTCATATCTCAGGGTTGATACCTTAGCCATAGCTTGCTTCATATCTCAGGGTTGATACCATAGCCATAGCTTGCTTCATATCTCAGGGTTGATACCATAGCCATTTCTTGCTTCATATCTCAGGGTTGATACCATAGCCATAGCTTGCTTCATATCTCAGGGTTGATACCATAGCCATAGTTTGCTTCATATCTCAGGGTTGATACCATAGCCATAGCTTGCTTCATATTTCAGGGTTGATACTATAGCCATAGCTTGCTTCATATCTCAGGGTTGATACCATAGCCATAGCTTGCTTCATATCTCAGGGTTGATACCATAGCTTGCTTTATATCTCAGCGTTGATACCATAGCCATAGCTTGCTTCATATCTCAGGGTTGATACCATGGCCATAGCTTGCTTCATATCTCAGGGTTGATACCATAGCCATAGCTTGCTTCATATCTCAGGGTTTATACCATAGCAATTTCTTGCTTCATATCTCAGGGTTGATACCATAGCCATTTCTTGCTTCGTATCTCAGGGTTGATATCATAGCCATAGCGTGCTTTATGTCTCGAAGTTGATACCACAGCCATTTCTTGCTTCGTGTCTCGGAGTTGATACAATAGCCATTTCTTGCTTTATATTTTGGAGTTGATGACATACAGTCAGTATTGGTGACTAGACAATAGAAAGAAACAATTGTCTGAGCACAAACTAGACACTACATTCAAAGACTGCAACAGTCTGTGAGGATTGGAACAGCACAATGTCCGAGTCAGTGATACTGACTCCCGCTATGTGTGTCTGAGTGTGTGCAAAGTCACGTTCGCCGTGTGTGTCTGGGTGTGTGCAAAGTCATGTTCGCCGTGTGTGTCTGGGTGTGTGCGAAGTCATGTTCGCCGTGTGTGTCTGGGTGTGTGCGAAGTCACGTTCGCCGTGTTTGTCTGGGTGTGTGCGAAGTCACGTTCGCCGTGTGTGTCTGGGTGCGTGCGAAGTCACGTTCGCCGTGTGTGGGTGTGTGCTATGTCACGTTCGCCGTGTGTGTCTGGGCAGGTACAAAAAAAAGTCATGTTTATCCTGTGTATTTAGGCGGATAAAAAAAAAAGTCACGCACACTGTGTGTATATGAGCGGGTACAAAAAGTCACGGTAGCTGTGGAGAGAGAGAGAGACAGTGGCTGTAGAGAGAGAGAGAGACAGTAGTCGTGGAGAGAGAGAGAGACGGTTGTTGTGAAGAGAGACGGTAGATGTGAAGAGAGAGACGGTGGCTGTGTAGAGAGATGGTAGATGTGAAGAGAGAGATGGTAGCTGTGGAGAGAGAGATGGTAGATGTGAAGAGAGAGACGGTTGCTGTGGGGAGAGAGACGGTGGCTGTGGGGAGAGAGATGGTAGCTGTGGAGAGAGAGATGGTAGATGTGAAGAGAGAGACGGTTGCTGTGGGGAGAGAGACGGTGGCTGTGGGGAAAGAGATGGTAGCTGTGGAGAGAGAGATGGTAGATGTGAAGAGAGAGACGGTGGCTGTGGGGAGAGAGACGGTGGCTGTAGGGAGAGAGATTGTAGATGTAAAGAGAGAGTCAGACGGTGGCTGTGGGGAGAGAGATGGTAGCTGTGGGGAGAGAGATGGTAGCTGTGGAGAGAGAGATGGTAGATGTGAATAGAGAGACGGTTGCTGTGGGGAGAGAGACGGTGGCTGTGGGGAGAGAGATGGTAGATATGAAGAGAGAGAATAGAGAGTTGATTAGATAATTGAAATATACGATTTTGAATATAGATTTACTGACAACATATATGAAAGTATAGATTGAATACTGATATAGAATATAGAATGAATAACAGATATTGAATATAGATGTTGAATATAGATACTAAATATAGATATTGAATACAGATATTGAATATAGATGTTGTATATAGATACTGAATATAGATATTGAATACAGATATTGAATATAGATATTGAACATAAATACCGAATTCAGATATTGAATACAGATTTTGAATATAGATGTTGAATATAGATACTGAATATAGATTAAAAAATAGATATTGAATATAGATGTTGAATATAGATAATGAATATAGATATTGAATACAGATTTTGAATATAGTTACTGAATACAGATTTTGAATATAAATATTGAATACAGATATTGAAAATAGATATTGAATATAGATACTAAATTTAGATATTGAATACAGATATTGAATATAGATGTTGTATATAGATACTGAATATAGATATTACATACCTATATTGATAATATATATGTTAAATATAGATATTAAAAGTAGATATTGAATAAATGTGTTGAATACAGATGTTGACTACAGAATGATTATAGATGTTGATTATAGGTGCTGAATAAAGATGTTGATTATAGCTATTAAATAAAGATGTTGGTTATAGATGTTGATTATAGATGTTGAATATAGATCTTGAATATAGATGTTGATTATACATTTTGATTATAGATGTTGATATAGATGTTAAACATAGATGTTGATATAGATGTTAAACATAGATGTTGATATAGATGTTAAACATAGATGTTGATATAGATGTTAAACATAGATGTTGATCATATATGTTGAATATAGATGTTGCTTATTGGTGTTTAAAATAATGTTGTTCATAGGTTTTAAATATATATGTTAAATATAGGTGTTGAATATAAATGTTGATTACAGATGTTACAAATAGATGTTGATTATCGGTATTGAATATAGATGTTGATTATCGGTATTGAATATAGATGTTGATTATCGGTGATAAAAAGATGTTGAATATAAATGTTGATTACATATGTTACAAATAGATGTTGATTATCGGTATTGAATATAGATGTTGATTATCGGTGATAAAAAAGATGTTAAATATAGATGTTGATTATAAGTGTTGAATAGTTGATTATAGGTGTTGAATGGTTGATTATAGGTGTTGAATAGTTGATTATAGGTGTTGAATGGTTGATTATAGGTGTTGAAAACAGATATTGAATATACATGTCAATTATATATATATATATCTGATGGTCTGTAAAAATATGGGACGCTCTGCCCATATGCCCGATGCGGTGAAAAGGGATCTTTACTTTTTTACATTTATATATAAAATATGGGACGCTCTGCCCATATGCCCGATGCGGTGAAAAGGGATCTTTACTTTTTTAACATTTATATATATATATTTATATATATATTATATATATATGTATATATATATATCATATATATCTATATATACTAATATATATATATTATATATATATCTGAATATGTCTGTAAAAATATGAGACGCTCTGCCATATGCCCGACTGCGGTGAAAAGGGATCTTTTACTTTTTTGACATTTAATATATAAAATATGGGGACTCTCTGCCCATATGCCCGATGCGGTGAAAGGGATCTTTTACTTTTTTACATTTATATAATATATATATAAATGTAAAAAATGTAAAGATCCCTTTTCACGCGCATCGGGCATATGGGCAGAGCGTCCCAATTTTTACAGACCATCAGATATATATTATATATATATATATATATATATATATATATATATATAGATATATATATATTATATATATATATATATATATATATATATATATATATATAAATGTAAAAAAGTAAAGATCCCTTTTCACCGCATCGGGCATATGGGTCAGAGCGTCCCATATTTTTTACAGACCATCAGCACTCTGTGGTAATGTGGTCAGCATTTACGCCGGCTGTCTTTACTTTCCCATGGATATCCCTCCTGTACCCATATCTGGTACCCATTTTAGGCTGGGTCGACCTGCGACGTCCCATACCACGACACAAATCCACGCAGCCTGCAGTGGGTTTCGATCGCGGTATGCTGGCTTACGAGTCAGACTCCAACGCCTTAGCCACGGACGCCGCTATATATATATATATATAGCAGGGCTGTACCGCATATTCGCTTCGTATTCGCTTCGGGGCCGAAAATTGGACCTATTAACTATTCGGTATTCGGCCGAATAGTTGCGGTCGGGCCGAATACGAATAGTGGTTACCTTACACCTGGACTGGTGGAAAATAAACATATTAAGATTTCCCACCTTGGTTCATACTGTCAAGCGTTATCTTTGTGCACCACCTACGAGCTTACCAAGTAAACTTCTGTTTAGTACAGCTGGAAATACCTTCAGTGAGACGGGAAGCTGCCTTAATGCTGACAACATGGAACGAAGGTGTTTTTTTTTTTTTTAAAGCTAATGCCGCTTTCATGGATTAACTAAGCTGTCAGTGACAATTCACAAGTTTAAGTTACTTGTTATTAACTAAGAATACTTTCATTTCTAGGTATTAGTTACCACAGACTGACTGACTGAAGGATGCAAAACATGAAATGTTTTTAAATGTTTTCTATTCTGTACTACATATTGTAAAGTACAATTTCAGCGTAGATTTGACATTATGGAAGTTTTTTTGTTTAGATCTATTTTATACACTATTCGAAAGTGGAAGAATCGGCCTCAGTTTGAATAGTGAGAAGAAATAATTATTCCTAAATGTTATTTTGGGACAAGTACAGAAATTCAATTATCTGGGCACATGGATAACATCAGATGGAGATGCATAACTGAGATAAGAAATAGAATAGGACAGGTAAAAACTGCATTTTATAAAATGAAGAACATCTTATGCAATATATTTTTGTCATTGAAGGTTAGAAAAAGAATTCTTGCTTGCTGACTGACTGACTTTCTACCCCACTTCACACAAGCGATTGACACCCGATTACACAAAAAAGATGAGGATCGCCGTGGAGAGGTCCAGAAACCGCGTTGCTGGCCATATAATAGCATGCCAGTATTTGGCAAAAGCCAAGGTGGGGCTTCAAATAACAAAAAAATAGGATCCTTAAAAGGACGTGGAACAAGTTATTAGCCTGTTACATTCTTGCTTGCTACATACATCCAGTTTTAACACATGGCTGTGAGTCCTGAACAGTCGGTAGGCAGGCCAAAAATGTTTTTTAGGCCTCAGAGATGTGGTTTTACAAGATATTGCTTAAAATACCTTGGACAGAAAGAAAAAAAAAAAAGCAACCAATAGGTTTTGAAAGAGGCGGGAGCCCGAAGACAACTACTCACAGACATCAGAAGGAGACAGTCATCATTTTTCGGCCATGTTATAAGATGACGGAAAATTAAACATGTTGTGACCACTGGAAAGATCTGTTGAAGGAGGGATAAAGGAAGACAACGAGAGAAGATTCTTGACAGTCTTGTTGCATGGCATGGAGGTGTGTCGGCACATGAACTGATACATGCTGCAGGAAAGTCGCAGATTGTGGCAAGGCATAATCGCCCACGCCAGTCGGCAAGGCACCTGATTATGATGATTCACTATTCGTGTTCGTATTCGTATTCGGCCGAATAGATGGTCCAGCTATTCGTATTCGGCCGAATAGTGAAAATCACTATTCGGTACAGCCCTAAATATATATATATGTATATATATATATACATATATATATGTATATCTACACACATCTCTGTTTCTCTCTCTCTCTCTATCTCTATCTATTATATATATATATATATATATATAATATTATATATATATATATATATATATATATTAGGGCTGTACCGAATAGTGATTTTCCGGATAAGCTATTGACGCCAGATATATATATATATATAAATATATATAATATATAGATATATATATTATATATATATATATATATATATATATATATATATATATCTATATATATATATATATATATTCATAGTTTAATTATCCGAGAGAATGTATGTCGATGCTTACGTGTGCCTGTGTTGTGTGTCTGTGTATGTGTGTCTGTGTACGTGTGTCTGTGTACGTGTGTCTGTGTATGTGTGTTTGTGTAAGCCTAATTCAATGCATGTGGGCACGTATGTGTGTGTGTTATGTCTGTGTGGTGTGTGTGTGTATGTGTTAGTGAGATGTTGTGTGTATGTGTGTGGTGTGTTAGTGCGTGTGTGTGTTAGTGAGATGCCGCGTTTGAGCGTACGTGGAGTGTGTGGTGTGTGTAGTATATATGTGTGTGTTATTGAGGAATCGTTTGTGTGTGTGTGTCTGTCTGTGTGTGTGTGTGTTGTCTGTGTGTGTGTGTGTGGTGTGTGAGTGCGTGTGTGTGTTAGTGAGATGCCGCGTTTGAGCGTACGTTATTGAGACCTCGTTTGTGTGTGTGTGTTGTCTATATGTATGTGTCTCTGTGTGTGTGTCTGTGTGTGTATCTGTGTGTATCTCTGTGTGTGTCTCTGTGTGTGTATCTGTCTGAGTGTGTGTCTGTGTTTGTGTGTGTGTGACTATATGTGTGTTTGTGTGTGTGTCTGAGTGTGTGTTTGTGTGTGTGTTTTGTGTGTGTGTGTTTGTGTGTGTGTTTGTGTGTCTCCGTGTGTGTGTGTGTGTGTGTGTCTGTGTCTGTGGGTCTGTGTCTGTGTGTTTGTGTGTGTGTGTGAAGTGCCCCCGTGACGTGCAGCAGTAGCGGCTGTAGGCGGGGCCGGGTGGAATCCATTTGTTTCTCCTGCCAGTGTCAAGGCCAATCTTAGCAGACGTCAGTGTGGTTTCCCGTGTCAGCTGCTGCAGTCTTTCTCTGTGTGTCTGTCTATGGGTATGGCTGTCTTTCTGTGTGTCTATCCGTCTGTAAGTCTGTCTGCCTGCCTATATGTCTGTCTGTCAATATCTGTGTCTGTCTGCCCTTTTCTGTGTGTGTATATGTGTCTGTCTTTCTGTGTCTGTCTGTAGGGTCTATACATTTGTGTCTGTCTCTGGGTCTGTATGTCTGTGCGTGTCTGTCTGTGTATGTCTTTCTGTGGGTCAGTCTGTATGTGTCTATTTGTTTGTCTGTCTGCGTGTCTGTGTGGGTCTGTATTTGTGTGTGTAGGCCTGTCTGTGCGTGTCTCTGTGAGTCTGTATGTCTGTCTTTTGGTCTATTTTCTCTCTCTCTCTCTCTCTCTCTCTCTCTCTTTCTCTCTCTCTGGAGCTGTCTGTGTTATTTTCAGAGTATGTGATGGTCTCTCTGTGTCTGTCTGTCTGTCTGACTGTGGGTCTGTCTGTGTGAGTTTATCTGACTAAGAGTCTCTGTCCGTCTGTGTGTTTGTCTTTCTGTGTGTTTATGTGTGTGCTGGTCTGTTTGTCTGTGTCTAAGTGTCTCTGACTGTCTCTGTGTGTCTTTCTATATGTGTGTATGTGTCTGTCTGAGGACTGCCTGTGTGTTCATGTCTCTGTGCGTGTGTTGGTCTACATGTCTGTCTCTGTCTTTTTTTTCTTTGTGCGTATGTGGGGCTGTCTGTGTCTATCTGTCTCTGTGTGTGTGTTTGTCTGTTTATGTTATGTGCCCATCTGTATGTATGTCTCAGTCTCTGGGAGTCAGGTATGTAGTCATCCAGATACACAGAAACACTGGCAGACTGAACGAGTCGAAATTTTATTTTTGACGAGTCGCAGATTGGGCACGCAGGCCTGTCTTAAGTTCGGCTGGTCCAGACAGTCAACTGACATCATCAACTGTATTGTTTATCATATAATGCTCCTACAGCTCAAACCACAATATGGCTGTAGGGTCATAAATACAAAGCCATGAAAGGCAAATGCACGTATTCCAATATACAAACACATGTACTCACACATATTCACCCACAATTCACACTTTACCTACATATACACAAGTATATGTCCACACACACACACACACGTAAATCCATGTGCCTGCGAACACTCTTTTACCTCCACGTAAAATACCCACAAGCACACACAAGCTCAGACATACATGCATACATACATACATACATACATACATACATACCTACCTACCTACCTACCTACCTACCTACCTACCTACCTACCTACCTACCTACCTACCTACCTACCTACCTACCTACCTACCTACCTACCTACCTACCTACCTACCTACCTACCTACCTACCTACCTACCTACCTACCTACACTACATACCTACATACATACATACATACATGATACTACATACATACATACATACATACATACATACATACATACATACAGACATACATACATACATACATACATACATACATACACATACATACATACATACATACATACATACATACATACATAGATACATACAGACAACATACATACATACATACATACATACATACATACATACATACATACATACATACATACATACAGACATACATACATACATACCATACATATACATACATACTACATACACATACATACATACATACATACACATACATACATACATACATACATACATAACATACATACATACATACATCATACATACATACATACATACATACATACAGACATACATACATAACATACATACATACATACATACATACATACATACATACATACATACATACATACATACATACATAACATACATACATACATACATACATACATACATACATACATACATACATACATACATACATACATACATACATACATACATACATACATACATACATACATACATACATACATACATACATACATACATACATACATACATACAGACATACATACATACATACATACATACATACATACATACATACATACATACATACATACATACATACATACATACATACATACATACATACATACATACATACATACATACATACATACATACATACATACAGACATACATACATACATACATACATACATACATACATACATACATACATACATACATACATACATACATACATACATACATACATACATACATACATACATACATACATATACATACATACAATGTACATACATACATACATACATACATACATACATACATACATACATACATACATACATACATACATACATACATACATACATACATACGACATACATACATACATACATACATACATACATACATACATACATACATACATAACATACATACATACATACATACATACACATACATACATACATACATACATACATACATACATACATACATACATACATACATACATACATACATACATACATACAGACATACATAACATACATACATACATACATACATACATACATACATACATACATACATACATACATACATACATACATACATACATACATACATACATACATACATACATACATACATACATACATACATACATACATACATACATACATACATACATACATACATACATACATACATACATACATACATACATACATACATACATACATACATACATACATACATACATACATACATACATACATACATACATACATATCTAACAAGAAAGTCTTTGGTACGTGTCTGGCAAGAAAGTCTGGGGTACGTGTCTAACATCCACCAATAATGCACGAAATTATACACCCAAAAAATTCATGCACACACTCACATGCAAACAAATATACTCACCAATCCACTTACATAAACACCTACATACATTACTCACACACACACACACACACACACATACATATATATATATATATATATATATATATATATATATATATATATATATATATATATAATGTATATATTAATATAATACATCGCTCAATAACACAATAACTCACTGATGCCTACACATACATACAATTATACACATCCAATAATACATACCCACATTCATATGTATATGCACACACACATACACACACCCACACACTCATACAGACATAAACACAGTCTGACACACATACACACTCCACCCAAATCCACACACTCTCTGACATACCGACATAAGACAGACACATGGAAAGACTGATACACACAGAAAATCAGACACATAGACATACCGACAGCCAGACAGACTAATACACATTGACATGCAGACAGTTAGACAGACTAATACACATTGACATGCAGACAGTTAGACAGACTAATACACATTGACATGCAGACAGTTAGACAGACTAATACACATTGACATGCAGACAGTTAGACAGACTAATACACATTGACATGCAGACAGTCAGACAGACTAATACACATTGACATGCAGACAGTTAGACAGACTAATACACATTGACATGCAGACAGTTAGACAGACTAATACACATTGACATGCAGACAGTTAGACAGACTAATACACATTGACATGCAGACAGTTAGACAGACTAATACACATTGACATGCAGACAGTTAGACAGACTAATACACATTGACATGCAGACAGTTAGACAGACTAATACACATTGACATGCAGACAGTTAGACAGACTAATACACATTGACATGCAGACAGTTAGACAGACTAAGACTCACATGCACAGACAGACAACCATTGACATGCAGACATCATACAGACTAATACACAGAAATGCAGACATAGACAGACTAATACACATTGACATGCAGTATGACTCATGCACACAGACAGACACATAGACTGACACTCGAAATAACAGACAAGCAAAAAGCAGTATGAGCTACAAGCAGACACACAGACTGACACTCGGACAGACAAGCAGACACACAGACTGACACTCGGACAGACAAGCAGACACACATACTGACACTTGGACAGACAAGCAAACACACAGACTGACACTCGGACAGACATAAAGACACACGGGCATACATACATACGGACAGAAGCACAGCTGACACAGACACACACAGACAGACAGGTAGACAGACAGGCAGACCGACAGAACAGACACAGATAATAGACACACAGAGTCGGACAGACACATAAACATATCTATAGGCACATAGATTTGCATATAACCTTTATACTGTTTATACTGACATATAGGAATATGTAAATGTAGGGCCATCTCCGCAGATGACAGCGGCTACACGTTTAGAGTGGTAGTTGTTGTTTCGTCGTCGGGCTGGCAATGGAGTTAGGAACGACCTTGAGTCAGGTCTGTAGGGTGGTAGTTGTCGTTGTCCTGCTGGCAATGGAGTCAGGTCTGTAGGGTGGTAGTTGTTGTTGTCAGTAGGGTGTAGGGTGGTAGTTGTTGTTGTCAGTAGGGTGTAGGGTGGTAGTTTTTGTTGTCAGTAGGGTGTAGGGTGGTAGCTGTTGTTGTCAGTAGGGTGTAGGGTGGTAGTTGTTGTTGCTGTCCTGCTGGCAGCTGAGTCAGTGTTGTAGTCGTGTTTCCCGTTCGGGTTTCCTTGCCTACTTATCCATAGCTTTCGTTTGTCTGCAAAACACTCACCACAGAGACGGTCCTGTAGCCCACCTGTATAATCTCACGTGAGATGGAACCAATGTGTGATCTTCCCTACCAGTGGACAGGTGACCCGACGGGTTCAGGCCGCTGCCTCAGCAAGAGCCGGACCAAGGTCAAGTTGCAAACATTTGTGTCCAGGAAATAATACCACTAGATCCCTGGACAGGGCATCAGACGCCAGGAAATAATACCACTACATCCCCAGACAGGGCATCAGACGCCAGAAAATAAAAAAAAAACTAGATCTCCGGACAGGGCATCAGACGCCAGGAAATAATACCACTAGATCCCTGGACAGGGCATCAGAACCCAGCAAATAATACCACTAGATCCACGGAGAGGGCATCAGACCCCAGCAAATAATACCACTAGATCCCCGGAGAGGGCATTAGACCCCAGCAAATAATACCACTAGATCCCTGGAGAGGGCATCAGACCCCAGCAAATAATACCACTAGATCCCCGGAGAGGGCATTAGACCCCAGCAAATAATACCCCTAGATCCCTGGAGAGGGCATCAGACCCCAGCAAATAATACCACTAGATCCCTGGAGAGGGCATCAGACGCCAGGAAATAATATCACTAAATCCCTGATCAGGGCATCAGACGCCCAGTTCTCTCAGATTATGTGACAAAATACTGGAAGACCACACACACATACACACATACACACACGCACACATATATATATATATATGGCGTCAATAGCTTATCCGGATGTTGAAATCAAAGGTAAACCATCCCACATAGTTCTCTCAAGAAGAAGTGTGCGGACAGACACTATGATACATTGTGTCAGAGATTATAGGACGCCTGTCTCTGACAGCTGACCACTCGACTAATCTCTGCCTTCACGTTATGTTCCCAGCCCCCAGCTCCCAGCCCCCAGCTCCCAGCCCAAATCCCCAGCTCCCAGCTCCCAGCCCCTAGCCTCCCCTGTCCGACTCTAACTGGTGGCCGCTCACTGAATGGTCATCTACACACGATCACCAGCTGATCATCCCTCTAATGTCCTCCTGGTATACCTATTGTCTCCAGTCTTCCTCTGATGTACACATTCCCTCCAATGTCCCTCTGGTGAACACATTCTCTCCAATGTCCCCCAAATTCAGTTGTCCACCCCGATGTCCGGCAAGCAAACGTGGCCGGAGATGAGGAAGCCGTCCTTGACCTCGTCACTGTCGCTCATATCAACATCCGGGTCATTGACCTCCACCTCGCTGTCAATGTCAAGGCTAGCGGGACTGTTTCCAAGGTCAAGGTTATAGTCAGGTGAAGCTGTCTGTAGGCGCTCCTGTTGGCAAGGTAACATTGGCATCACAACGTTGCCCGGGGACACGTTAGCCAGCTGGTCAAGCGAGACCGAGGCTGGGTATTCATGACAACAATCCGGGACTGCTAGCCGATCAGACATGTCTGCTACGGAAGACTGAGCCATTTGGCCACCTAGCAAGGGCTCTGGTACAAACAGTCGAAGGTCCTGGGGGGAGGTAGAAACCAGTCTGCTTTGAGTTTCACGAAGCCGCTTTGGCTGACGCAGCTCACTTCTGAGGGCGTCTGTGTCTGCCAGGTCAACACCAGAAGTATTGTCAAGCGAGCACTCAGATCCGTCCATGTCAACAGTCGCAGCCACCCTGGCAGTGGCAGCTCCGGGTGTCTGGAGCTGGCAACTGTCACTGTCTTTTTGATTGTTCTCATCTACTTGCTGCTGGTCGGTCGGCTGGGTGGGCTTCTCTTTTTCCCCCTGCTGTTGTGCGTGTCGCCACTTCATCCGTCGGTTCTGGAACCAGACTTTAACCTGTAAGAGACAAGAAAGAAATGAGTAACTATCTGAGGTTCTTCATACATCACACTTGTCTATATAATGACACGAGAGTCGCTGGCAGTTGTCTCATACGTCACACTTGTTTATATAATGACGTGAGAGTCGCTGGCAGGTGTCTCATACGTCACACTTGTCTATATAATGACGTGAGAGTCGCTGGTAGGTGTCTCATACGTCACACTTGTCTATATAATGACATGAGAGTCGCTGGTAGGTGTCTCATACGTCACACTTGTCTATATAATGACATGAGAGTCGCTGGTAGGTGTCTCCTACGTCACACTTGTCTATATAATGACATGAGAGTCGCTGGCAGGTGTCTCATACGTCACACTTGTCTATATAATGACATGAGAGTCGCTGGCAGGTGTCTCATACGTCACACTTGTCTATATAATGACATGAGAGTCGCTGGTAGGTGTCTCCTACGTCACACTTGTCTATATAATGACATGAGAGTCGCTGGCAGGTGTCTCATACGTCACACTTGTATGCAGTGTTTCCTATTAGAAAATGTAACTTAATGTCTGCTGGCAACAAATGGAATGTAATCTTTAATATTTGTTGTTCTAACCTTTGCTGATAAAATATTATCCTCAAAATAAAGAAGAGCTGCTGAGCAAGGGTGAAGGCTGATCAGACAAACGTCAGAGCCAAGACCTAAACCACCCTTTACCCTAGGGACCCCACCATCTGTTGGTTGTGATTGTGCTGCAGGACATGGCAGAAGAAGGCCGGCCACTGGTCACCAGTCACAGTTGCCGGGCATAAGCAGACAACATACCCGCACCAACCCACAAATTGCGTGAGGCAGTCACGCCAGTGTATTCCCATTCGCCTGCCTGCAACATACAGGCCTGCCGCTGGATCGTGTTTCACTAATTGACTAATTCAGTCGGTCACAAACGTCCTAACAATCTGGCAAGTGTCGAGAAAACTCGACTGTAAAACTTGTTGACCCCCAGAGGTGGCCGGGCCGCTCGCAGACTTGCAGGTCTGGCTCGGTGCTCAGATAGAGCTCAGTTCACTCGCTCGTGCATTTCAGAGGGCAAACACGGGCCATCCGTTGCATGTGATATAGGCTAGCTTGTGGCAGAAGGTAGCTATACGTAGAAAGTAGCAATCCCTCGTGTAGCCTGATATATATGTGTATATATGTAGTCCCTAGTGTAGCCTGATGTATATGTGTATATATGTAGTCCCTAGTGTAGCCTCATATATATGTGTATATATGTGGTCCCTAGTGTAGCCTCATATATATGTGTATATATGTGGTCCCTAGTGTAGCCTCATATATATGTGTATATATGTGGTCCCTAGTGTAGCCTCATATATATGTGTATATATGTAGTCCCTAGTGTAGCCTCATATATATGTGTATATATGTAGTCCCTAGTGTAGCCTCATATATATGTGTATATATGTGGTCCCTTGTGTAGCCTCATATATATGTGTATATATGTAGTCCCTGTGTAGCCTCATATATATGTGTATATATTAGTCCTCTGTGTAGCCTCATATATTATGGTGATATATGTAGTCCCTAGTCCCTAGTGTAGCCTCATATATATGTGTATATATGTAGTCCCTAGTGTAGCCTCATATATATGTGTATATATATGTAGTCCCTTGTGTAGCCTCATATATATGTGTATGTATGTAGTCCTAGTGTAGCATTCATTAAATATATATGTGTATATATTGTCCCTGTGTAGCCTCATATATATGTATATAGATGTAGTCCCTGTGTAGCTTAATCATCATCATCCCGTAACACTGCGTGTCGTTAGGTCACCAGTTTCTGTTGACTGTCTGATCAGCGCTCTCCACCTTTGGCGGTCAGTTGCGATGGACTTCACGGTTGCATGCATGAGCCCTGTCCAGTCAGCCAGGTTCTGTAACCAGATTTGTCTTGGTCTGCCTCTTCTCCTCTTTCCCTCTACTGAGCCCTACAGTCTTGTTTTTGAGAGGCCGTTAGATCTGATTACATGTCCATACCGTTGCATTTTCGCCTTTTCACTGTAGTTAAAAGAGGTTCATAGTTGATAATGTGCTGTACAATTTTATGACGAACATCTTCGTTTATAATGTGGCCTCTGTATGAAATGCCAAGAATTTTTCTGAAACATCGTATTTTTAATGCTTGTATCTTTCTTTCAACTTCAGCTGTTAAGGTCCAGGTTTCACAGCCATATTTAAATGTACTAAAAGCTAGTGCTCTGAGCAATCAAGTCTTAGTTTTGCATGAAATATTTTTAGATAGCCATAATGTTTGCTGCTTGGCCAGGACTGATGTTGTCTGGCCAGGACTGATGTTGTCTGGCCAGGACTGATGTCTGACCAGGACTGATTTTGTCTGGCCAGGACTGATGTCTGACCAGGACTGATGTTGTCTGGCCAGGACTGATGTCTGACCAGGAGTGATGTTGTCTGACCAGGACTGATGTTGTCTGGCCAGGACTGTTGTTGTCTGGCCAGGACTGATGTTGTCTGGCCAGGACTGTTGTTGTCTGGCCAGGACTGATGTTGTCTGACAAGGACTGATGTTGTCTGACCAGGACTGATGTTGTCTGGCCAGGACTGTTGTTGTCTGGCCAGGACTGATGTTGTCTGGCCAGGACTGTTGTTGTCTGGTCAGGACTGTTGTTGTCTGGCCAGGACTGTTGTTGTCTGGCCAGGACTGTTGTTGTCTGGCCAGGACTGTTGTTGTCTGGCCAGGACTGTTGTTGTCTGGCCAGGACTGTTGTTGTCTGGCCAGGACTGTTGTTGTCTGGCCAGGACTGTTGTTGTCTGGCCAGGACTGTTGTTGTCTGGCCAGGACTGTTGTTGTCTGGCCAGGACTGTTGTTGTCTGGCCAGGACTGATGTTGTCTGACAAGGACAGATGTTGTCTGGCAAAGACTGATGTTGTCTGGTAAGGACTGAGGTTGTCTGGTAAGGACTGATGTTGTCTGGCCAGGACTGATGTTGTCTGGACAATCCTAGACATGATTTCTGGTCTTGGCCCCAGGTCACAGGAAATGGATCCTACATTTGTGAAATGAGTCACTTGTTCTAATGTGTGGCCTTTAATGCAAATTTGTGAAATTCTGCCAGCTGGATTATGAGTCATTATTTTGTGTTTTTTTCTGCGTTTATTTCCATGCCATACTTGGTTGATGTTTCATCGAGTAGATTTACAAGCTCCACTAGTTCTTGTTCTTCTCCAGCCAATCCATCAATGTCACCAGCAAACCTTCAGTTTGGAGATTAATTGTTCCACGATGTTTTTCTAGGGCATCAACAATTATTCTTCCAAAAAAGGTTTTAAAGAGTGTTGGAGAGAGGATACGGCCCTGCCGGACTCCTACTGTTGTTCAGCACCAACTTCCAATTTGTCATTTCAGCGTGACAGCACTGCTGGCCTTGGCATAGAGGTGTTCTATAGAACATATGTGTTTTACTCATACTGTGTAATATATATATATGTGTGTGCGTGTGTATCCGCATATATATATAGACAGATTTATGTATATACTGTTGTGTGCTAAATTTCCTTTGCAGTTCAATTGTACTAGGGGTCGGAGGCGTGATCGCCTGCGCCGATAGTGAAGGCGCTGGATGATGATGATAACGGCCGATGCGAGTGCAAAAGGCCCACACGGTTAAATTTAGAGACGGGTGTTTATCGAGTTTAGCGAATTACAGCGGATTGGCGGGTTTTGCCAGACTCATGCATGACTAAGCGCTGAGCTAAAAGTTAGCTCCGTCCAGTCTATGAAACTTCTACAGGACAAAACATCTATGAAACTTCTGAAGGAGACAACATCTATTAAACTTCTACAGGACCAAACATCTATGAAACTTCTACAGGACAAAACATCTATGAAACTTCTACAGGACAAAACATCTATGAAACTTCTACAGAAGAAAACATCTATGAAACTTCTACAGGACAAAACATCTATGAAACTTCTACAGGGCAAAACATGTATGAAACTTCTACAGGACAAAACATGTATAAAACTTCTACAGGACAAAACATGTATGAAACTTCTACAGGACACAACATCTATTAAACTTCTACAGGACAAAACATCTATTAAACTTCTACAGGACAAAACATGTATTAAACTTCTACAGGACAAAACATCTATTAAACTTCTACAGGACAAAACATCTATTAAACTTCTACAGGACAAAACATGTATTAAACTTCTACAGGACACAACATCTATCAAACTTCTACAGAACAAAACATGTATTAAACTTCTAGAGAATAAAGCTTTTATAAAATTTTCTGGATAAAACATCTATTAAACTTCTACAAGTCAAAATATTCATTAAACTTCTACAGGGCGAAAGATTTATTAAACTTTTACAAGTCAAAACATCTAATTAATCTTCTAAGTGCCAAAACATGTATTAAACTTTCAAGACAAAACTATAAAACTTCTACACGTCGAAACATCTATGAAACTTGTGCAGGACAAACTGTGTATTCAACTTGCAATTGTTACAAACTGTAGAAACCCTCTGCTGTGCTGACTCCCACAAACTGTAGAAACCCTCTGCTGTGCTGACTCCCACAAACCGTAGAAACCCTCTGCTGTGCTGACTCCCACAAACTGTAGAAACCCTCTGCTGTGCTGACTCCCACCAAGTTCAGGCTGTGTCCAGCTCATGAGACATGGATGGTAATCTCCTTGTGTTGATCAATCAGCGCTTGCAATCAATTATATCGTCCGGATAGATGTCAGGCATTATTGTATAACTGATCACGGCAGTTTTATTGTGGAATTTTGTTCTTACGATAGACTGCAGAATACCACGTGTGACACAGCAGAATACCACCTGTGACACTGTAGAATACCACCTGTGAGACAGCACAATACCACCTGTGACACAGCAGAATACCACCTGTGAGACTGTAGAATACCACCTGTGAGACTGTAGAATACCACCTGTGAGACAGCAGAATACCACCTGTGAGACAGCAGAATACCACCTGTGAGACAGCAGAATACCACCTGTGAGACAGCAGAATACCACCTGTGAGACAGCAGAATACCACCTGTGAGACTGTGGAATACCACCTGTGAGACTGTAGAATACCACCTGCGAGACAGCAGAATACCACCTGTGACACAGCAGAATACCACCTGTGACACAGCAGAATACCACCTGTGACACTGTAGAATACCACCTGTGAGACAGCACAATACCACCTATGAGACAGCAGAATACCACCTGTAAGACAGCAGAATACCATCTGTGAGACAGCTGAATACCACCCGTGAGACAGCAGAATACCACCTGTGAGACAGCACAATCCCACCTGTGAGACAGCAGAATACCACCTGTGAGACAGCAGAATACCACCTGTGAGACAGCAGAATACCACCTGTGAGACTGCAGAATACCACCTGTAAGACAGCAGAATACCATCTGTGAGACAGCAGAATACTACTTGTCAGACTGCAGAATACTACCTGTGAGACAGCAGAATACCACCTGTGAGACAGCAGAATACCACCTGTGAGACATCAGAATACCACATGTGAGACAGCAGAATACTACCCGTAGGACAGCAGAATATCACATGTGAGACTCCAGAACACCACATGTGAGACAGCAGAATACCACCTGTGAGATTGCAGAATACCATCTGTGAGATTGCAGAAAACCACCTGTAATAGTGCAGAATACCCCCTGTGAGATTGCAGAAAACCACCTGTGAGATTGCAGAATACCACCTGTGAGATTGCAGAATACCACCTGTGAGATTGCAGAAAACCACCTGTGAGATTGCAGAATACCACCTGTGAGATTGCAGAAAACCACCTGTGAGATTGCAGAATACCACCTGTGAGATTGCAGAATACCACCTGTGAGACAGCAGAAAACCACCTGTGAGATTGCAGAATACCACCTGTGAGACAGCAGAATACCAACTGTGAGATTGCAGAATACCACCTGTGAGATTGCAGAATACTACCTGTGAGATTGCAGAATACCAGATGTGACTGCAGAGTACTACCTGTGAGATTGCAGAAAACCACATGTGAGACAGCAGAATACCACATGTGAGACTGTTGAATACCACCTGTGAGATTGCAGAATCCCACCTGTGAGACAGCAGAATACCACCTGTGAAACAGCAGAATACCACCTGTGAGACAACAGAATACCACCTGTGAGATTGCAGAATACCACCTGTGAGACTGCACGAGGGCACCACTGGGTTGACGCTAATAAACACTCACTACTTCCGGTCAAAATGGACACTAGGCAAGGTCACTGTTGTGAACCGTTGCAAATTTTTTTTGCTTGTGCAAGATGGTTGCCCGCCCATTTTTGCTCCATTTGTAGACTGAAAGCTTCTGAGTTAAGTGCATAGCGTGACACTGTGAGCTGCTGATTTCATTTGGAATGTTTTTCTACTTTGACCAACGTGGTGGTGTAAATTGTAGATTCATCAAATGACGCTATTCTATCCCTATTATCGCAATGTTGGTGGTGCCTTTATGTGATTAAAATTGATCGCGTGGGCAACTGCTGATCTGTTGGTGACTTCTGCTACCATCAATTATGAACTGCATTTCTAATGTCAGATTGTTTGTGTTAGCACTTTGGATGGCTACCGTATACTTTTAATACGTGTGTATGCTAAACATGCTGAGACAGCAGTTTGTCAGTCTTTCCACAAGAGACTGTGGTAGTCATTCTGTGTGTTTTTCGTTGGCACAGGAGCAGAGCAACTATGGGGTGACCCGTTTGCTATGAAGCTGAAACTAAGATAACCAGATTACCCTGCCTGCACTAACACACCCTGCCTGCACTGACACAACCTGCCTGCACTGACACAACCTGCCTGCACTGACACAACCTGCCTGCACTAACACACCCTGCCTGCACTAACACAACCTGCCTGCACTGACACAACCTGCCTGCACTGACACAACCTGCCTGCACTAACACACCCTGCCTGCACTAACACACTCTGCCTGCACTAACACAACCTGCCTGCACTAACACAACCTGCCTGCACTAACACACCCTGCCTGCACTAACACACCCTGCCTGCACTAACACACCCTGCCTGCACTAACACACCCTGCCTGCACTAACACACCCTGCCTGCACTAACACACCCTGCCTGCACTGACACACCCTGCCTGCACTAACACACCCTGCCTGCACTGACACAACCTGCCTGCACTAACCTGAGCGTCTGTGAGTCCCAACATGGCGGCTAGCTGGCGACGGTCCGGCTTGGTGACGTACTTCTGCACCTCGAAGCGTTTCTCCAGCCCCTTGCGCTGAAGGTTGGAAAACACAGCCCTCGACCATGATCGTTTCCGTTTAGGCTGGTTTGCCAGGGCACTCTCCGTGCTGAGTATTGAATAAGGGCCTGCAGAAACATACAGGCTTGATAGAACAGCTGGTTTCACACACACACATACACACACACATACAGGCTTGATAGAACAGCTGGTTTCACACACACACATACAGGCTCGATAGAACAGCTGGTTTCACACACACACATACAGGCTCGATAGAACAGCTGGTTTCACACACACACATACACACACACATACAGGCTCGATAGAACAGCTGGTTCCACACACACATACACAAACAGGCTCGATAGAACAGCTGGTTCCATACACACATACAGGCTCGATAGAACGGCTGGTTCAACACACACACATACAGGCTTAATAGAACAGCTGGTTCAACACTCACACACACACACACACACGTACAGGCTCAATAGAACAGCTGGTTCAACACACATTCACACACACACACACATCTCGACTGCTCCCTGTCTGAGGGACACGATCGACCCCTGTCTGAGGGACTCGACTGTCTCCTGTCTGAGGAACTCGACCGACCGCTGTCTGAGGGACTCGACTGACCCCTGTCTGCGGGACACGACTGCTCCCTGTCTGAGGGACTCGACTGCCTCCTGTCTGAGGGACACGACTGACCCCTGTCTGATGGACACGGCTGCCCCCTGTCTGAGGGACACGACTGACTCCTGTCTGAGGGACACGACTGACCCCTGTCTGAGGGACACGACTGACCCTGTCTGAGGGACTCGACTGACCCCTGTCTGAGGGACACGACTGATCCCTGTCTGAGGGACACGACTGCCCCCTGTCTAAGGGACACGACTGACCCCTGTCTGGTCTGATATTATCAGTTATTGAAACAAATCTCTTGGTCTGATGTCATTTAAAGATAAAATATAGTTGTCTGATATCACTATATCTTACGTTAAAATCTGGTTGTCTGATAAAACCATATCTTACGTTAAAATCTAGCTGTCTGATATCACCATATATTACGTTAAAATCTAGTTGTCTGATATCAGCATATCTTACGTTAAAATCTAGTTGTCTGATAAAACCACATATTTCGTTAAAATCTAGTTGTCTGATAAAACCATAACTTACGTTAAAATATAGTTGTCTGATAAAACCATATCTTACGTTAAAATCTAGTTGTCTGATAAAACCATATCTTACGTTAAAATAGTTATCTGATATCACCATGTCTTACGTTAAAATCTAGTTATCTGATATCACAATATCTTACGTTAAAATCTAGTTGTCTGATAAAACCATATCTTACGTTAAAATATAGTTGTCTGATAAAACCATATCTTACGTTAAAATCTAGTTGTCTGATAAAACCATAACTTACGTTAAAATATAGTTGTCTGATATCTCCATATCTTACGTTAAAATCTAGTTAATAAAACCACAACTTAGTCAGACCAAGAACTGGAGCAAGACGAAAACAAGCTGGGAAACAGATGCCAACACTGTACGATAATTATACACAGCATAAGTACGACCAAAACTGGAGTATGGTATGCGAGCACGTTGCACTGCAGCCAAGTCATCAACTGAACAAAATACAGAACACTGGTCTCAGAACCATTCCTGCAGGTATGAGAAGCACACCAGTCAATGAGGTGGAGGCAACTTCCGGCCTTCTAAGGGACGAAAAGGTGCTCACCCTAACAGAAAAATGTAAACGCATGAACAACAACCCCATGCACAAATAGCAAATAACTAAAAAACCGACTGAAAAGTCATAGCTTGTATCATCTATCTAACATCCTTTCTAAAGATCCTTTAACAAGGGAAACGATCCAGGCATACAGCATAGACCTACAGGCTAACTATCTTCATCATCATCATCATGTAGCAGGTCCTTTGCAGAACGTCGCTCTCATCACAGTCTGCCTAAAAGAAACAGTCTCTCAGCAGTTCTCCCGCCTCATGCACTTTCATATTCAAGGAGTCACTTATATCCTGTGCCCATCTTTGTGTTGGTCGGCCCCTGCCCCTCCTTCGTGGTACCATGCATTCTGCTATAATTTTTTTCCAATCCGTCGTGGCGCTTGATATGACCAAAATATTTCAACTTTCGAGAAAGGATGCTGTTTATTAGCCAATCTTCCTTGATGTTCAGATCTTTTAAGATGTCAATTTTTCTCCTCTTCTTTGTACAAGATATTCTGAGAATCATTCTATAGCATTTCAGCTCAAAAGCCCCTATTCTCTTTCTTAAGGACTGGGAGATAGTCCACGACTCACATCCGTATGTAGCCACTGGGAAGATGCATGCTCTCAAAATTCTAATTTTGATCTCCTTGCTGGTGCTTAACCATAGACTTTATAAGTGTTTAATCTTTGCATTGCAATGGCCATCCTTCTTTTAATTTCTGTCAAACAGTCTCCATGTTTATTATAGAGCCTAGATATTCAAAGTTTGTGACATTTTCAATTTTTTCCTTTATTGTTATTTTTGGGTGACGGCCAGTTATATCCTTGGACATTATTATCGTTTTCTTTAAATTCAAGAACAGATTTTGATCTTCACTGTGCCTGTGGACAGACAATATTAAATTTTCTATTCCCTTTACGCTGTTCGAAAGGAGGACTATGTCATCTGCGTAGCGGAGTTCCGAGATAGGGTTGCCATCAATTTTGAGCGGATCATAACTGTCACAAGTCTGGTCATTTTTGACATTTCTCATTATATTTTTTGCATATATATTGAATAGGTATGGTGAGAGAATGCACCCCTGCCTCACTCCCATTTTCACCTCGAACCAATCAGATGTTTCACCAGCTGCTCTGATGGCTGCTTGTTGTTCTTGATATAGATTTTCAATTAAATGCACTAAATGCGCTGGAAACCCCATACTTTTCATAATAGTCCACAATTCGTGGTGCTGGACACAATCAAATGCCTACCTATAATCAATGAATCATGCATAAAGATCTAGGTTGTTTTCTCTGCATTACATTTTTTTTTAATCTTGTAATAAAGATGTGATCCCTAGTTCCTCTACCCTGTCTGAAATCCGCTTGTGCTTCATTTAGCTCATAATGTAATTTCCTTTCAATCCTCTTCATGATAATTCGTCAGAGGATTTTGCTAGCATGACTTATTATTGCGATGGTACGGTAGTTGGAGCATGGTTTCAGATTTCCTTTCTTTGGGAGAGGGATATAGACTGTTCTTTTCCACGCTTTAGGCCAAATGCCACTGTTCCAGATCTTCGAGCACAGTGCATGGTAGATTCGGACGCTGGCTTCTCCTCCTGCTTGAATTAGTTCTGCTGGTATTTCGTCACAACCTGGTGACTTTCCTGTCTTCAGGCTGTGTATTGCTGATCATACCTCATCCAGTAACGGCTCTGGTTCTTTTTCACAATTTTCACAAGTCGTTTTTGAATTACCTGTCTCATCCTAAACTAACAGCAAACCAGACCAGATCAGCAAACTCAACAGAAAGCAACAAACAACAATTTTCTATGTACGAACAGGACACTGAAGCCTTAACTACCACATGCATAAAATAAAGATTGAACAGTCCCCAAAGTGTAACTGTCAAACAGGACCACAAACACCTGAGCACATTCTGCAGACATGCCCACTCTACCTACAACTTCGGAAAGACACCTGGCCTCAAGGGCAAAGTGTGCAGAGCAAGCTTGGGGAACCATGAACGACCTGTTGCTGACATGCAACCCACCCCTGGGTAATCTCAGCATACGAAACCAAACGTACAGAAGAAGAAGAAGACCAACCCCTCTGTTTATTTAAAGGAAGGACGTATACACACCGGAACCTACCAATCAAATCTTCTTTTCTTCTTTTGTCAAAATCTGCTTGTGCCGCTAGGCGTCGCAGTCTATCAGATGATCGGCAACCGAGCCAGGGCGCGTTCAGTCACTTCATATGCCGTGATGTTATAAAGTCTCAAGTTGTCCGTGACTCCTTCAATCCATCTTCTTCTTGGTCTTCCCCTGCCTCTTGGTGTTTCGATTTTCATGTTGTATGCTCTTGATGCTGGCATCGTTGGTTCCATTCTCACTAGGTGACCAAACCATTTCATTCTTTGCTTCTCAATAAATTTAACGATGGGTATGGTTCCAACAGTTCCTGTAATCACATCTTTTCTCACTCTATCTCTTTTCTGGTTTTTTTCGCAGCCATTCTCAAACATCTCATTTCACAGGTGGTTAGTCTTCTCTCGTGTTCTTTTGTTAATGTCCAAGTCTGACATTGATATTCTAATGTCGGTATAAAGATTGTATTTATAATTTGTCTTTTTATCTCAGCTGGGACAGCAGCTGTTACTTGATTAATTCATAGAGATTTTAAGGAAACGCAGAAGAAAGTGGAAATCATGGCACACAGGTCACGGGTCACGGTCCACAGGTCACGGGTCACGACACACGGGTCACGGCACACGGGTCACGTGTCACATGGTCCTTCAGACGGAAGAGAACAAGTATCAGTCTGCGCACCCGATACAGGACAAATCAGTTTGACACACCGCCCGATAGAGGACATGTCAATCTGACACACCGCCGGATAGAGGGCATGTCAATCTGACACACCGCCGGATAGAGGACATGTCAATCTAACACACCACCCGATAGAGGACATGTCAATCTGACACACCGCCTGATAGAGGACATGTCAATCTGACACACCGCCCGATAGAGGACATGTCAATCTGACACACCGCCTGATAGAGGACATGTCAGTCTAACACACCGCCCGATAGAGGACATGTCAGTCTGATGTACCGCCCGATAGAGGACATGTCAATCTGACACACCGCCCGATAGAGGACATGTCAGTCTGATGTACCGCCCGATAGAGGACATGTCAATCTGACACACCGCCCGATAGAGGACATGTCAATCTGACACACCGCCCGATAGAGGACATGTCAGTCTGATCTACCGCCCGATAGAGGACATGTCAGTCTGACACACCGCCCGATAGAGGACATGTCAATCTGACACACCGCCCGATAGAGGACATGTCAATCTGACACACCGCCTGATAGAGGACATGTCAATCTAACACACCGCCCGATAGAGGGCATGTCAGTCTAACACACCGCCCGATAGAGGACATGTCAATCTGACACACCGCCCGATAGAGGACATGTCAATCTGACACACCGCCCGATAGAGGACATGTCAGTCTGATGTACCGCCCGATAGAGGACATGTCAGTCTGATGTACCGCCCGATAGAGGACATGTCAGTCTGACACACCGTCCGATAGAGGACATGTCAGTCTAATGTACCGCCCGATAGAGGACATGTATATTGTACAGTCAAGTCTTTGTCAGATGAGAGAAGATGTATATCGTACAGTCAAGTCTTTGTCAGATGAGAGAAGATGTATATCGTACAGTCAAGTCTTTGTCAGATGAGAGAAGATGTATATCGTACAGTCAAGTCTTTGTCAGATGAGAGAAGATGTATATCGTACAGTCAAGTATTGTCAGATGGGAGAAGATGTATATCGTACAGTCAAGTCTTTGTCAGATGGGAGAAGATGTATATCGTACAGTTAAGTATTGTCAGGTTTGAGAAGATGTATATCGTACAGTCAAGTATTGTCAGATGGGAGAAGATGTATATCGTACAGTCAAGTCTTTGTCAGATGGGAGAAGATGTATATCGTACAGTCAAGTATTGTCAGATGGGAGAAGATGTATATCGTACAGTCAAGTCTTTGTCAGACGGGAGAAGAGGTGAGAGAAGATGTAAGTCGTACAGTCAAGTCTTTTTCAGATGGGAGAAGAGGTGAGAGAAGATGTAAATCGTACATTCAAGTCTTTGTCAAATGAGAAAAGATGTATATCGTACAGTCAAATCTTTGTCAGATGGGAGAAGAAGTATATCGTACAGTTAAGTCTTGTCAGATGAGAGAAGATGTATATCCTACAGTCCAGTCTTGTCACATGGGAGAAGATGTATATCGTACAGTTAAGTCTTTGTCAGATGGGAGAAGATGTGTATCTTACAGTCAAGTATTGTAGACAGTGGTCAGATGTCAGATGAGAGACGTTTCATATTGTACAGTCAAACAAGGTCAAGGTCAAAGTCTCGCCACTCGCGGATAGGGTATATGGTGCTAGAGCCATCTTAGATAGGCCACTCGCCACTGGTTGGTTGTCGAGGTCAGTGTCACGCTCAACACTCGCCACTGGTTGGTTGTTGGGGTCAGTGTCACGCTCAACACTCGCCATTGTTTAGTTTTCGGGGTCAGTGTCACGCGCAACACTCGCCATTGTTTGGTTGTCGGGGTCAGTGTCACGCTCAACACTCGCCATTGGTTGGTTGTCGGGGTCAGTGTCACGCTCAACACTCGCCATTTTTTGGTTGTCGGGGTCAGTGTCACGCGCAACACTCGCCATTGTTTGGTTGTCGGGGTCAGTGTCACGCTCAACACTCGCCATTGGTTGGTTGGTTGTCGGGGTCAGTGTCACGCGCAACACTCGCCATTGGTTGGTTGTTGGGGTCAGTGTCACGCTCAACACTCGCCATTGTTTGGTTGTCGGGGTCAGTGTCACGCTCAACACTCGCCACTGGCTGGTTGTTAGGGGTCAGTGTCACGCTCAACACTCGCCATTGGTTGGTTGTTGGGGTCCGTATCACGCTCAACACTCGCCACTGGCTGGTTGTTGGGGTCAGTGTCACGCTCAACATTCGCCATTGGTTGGTTGTTGGGGTCAGTGTCACGCTCAACACTCGCCATTGGTTGGTTGTTGGGGTCAGTGTCACGCTCAACACTCGCCATTGGTTGGTTGTTGGGGTCAGTGTCACGCTCAACACTCGCCATTGGTTGGTTTTGAGGTCCGTGTCACGCTCAACACTCGCTATTGGTTGGTTGTTGGGGTCAGTGTCACGCTCAACACTCGCCATTGGCTGGTTGCTGGGGTCAAACGCACGGTCCACATTCGACATTGGCTGTTTGTTGGGGTCAATGGCACGGCCAAAAATCACAGCTGGCTGGTTGCTGAGGTAATGTCACGGTCAACAATCACCATTGGCTGGTTGCTGAGGTAATGTCACGATCAACAATCTCCATTGGTTGGTTGCTGAGGTAATGTCACGATCAACAATCTCCATTGGCTGGTTGCTGAGGTAATGTCACGATCAACAATCTCCATTGGCACAGTAGTCTATGGATACTTGTGTATTTCAACTCAGTAGTCTTTGGACGTATAAAAATGTTAGCACATTACCCTAAAAACCTATTGTTGTTTGCTCATGAACCTACAAACATTATCGCACGGTTTTGTATATTCCTATGAACACCAAATGTAGCTAACAGGTATGGTTACATAATATGTGGATCAGACAAAACATTCGACACTACACCTGAACTGAATGACTCGATCAGGCAAAACATGTGACACGACACGTGAACAGAATGACTCGATCAGACAAAACATGTGACACGACACATGAACACAATGACTGTACTAGACAAAACATGTGACACGACACATGAACACAATGACTGTACCAGACAAAACATGTGACACGACACGTGAACACAATGACTGTACCAGACAAAACATGTGACACGACACGTGAACACAATGACTGTACCAGACAAAACATGTGACACGACACGTGAACAGAATGACTGTACCAGATGGTTAGAAACATGTGACACATTCGACACGTGAACACAATGACTGTACCAGACAAAACATGTGACACGACACGTGAACAGAATGACTGTACCAGACAAAACATGTGACACGACACGTGAACACAATGACTGTACTAGACAAAACATGTGACACGACACGTGAACACAATGACTGTACCAGACAAAACATGTGACACGACACATGAACACAATGATTGTACCAGACAAAACATGTGACACGACACATGAACACAATGACTGTACCAGACAAAACATGTGACACGACACATGAACACAATGATTGTACCAGTCAAAACATGTGACACGACACATGAACACAATGACTTTACCAGACAAAACATGTGACACGACACATGAACACAATGACTGTACTAGACAAAACATGTGACACGACACGTGAACACAATGACTGTACCAGACAAAACATGTGACACGACACATGAACACAATGATTGTACCAGACAAAACATGCGACACGACACATGAACACAATGATTGTACCAGACAAAACATGTGACACGACACGTGAACACAATGACTGTACCAGACAAAACATGTGACACGACACATGAACACAATGATTGTACCAGACAAAACATGTGACACGACACGTGAACACAATGACTGTACTAGACAAAACATGTGACACGACACATGAACACAATGACTGTACCAGACAAAACATGTGACACGACACATGAACACAATGACTGTACTAGACAAAACATGTGACACGACACATGAACACAATGACTGTACCAGACAAAACATGTGACACGACACGTGAACACAATGACTGTACTAGACAAAACATGTGACACGACACGTGAACACAATGACTGTACCAGACAAAACATGTGACACGACACGTGAACACAATGACTGTACTAGACAAAACATGTGACACGACACGTGAACACAATGATTGTACCAGACAAAACATGTGACACGACACGTGAACACAATGACTGTACCAGACAAAACATGTGACACGACACATGAACACAATGACTGTACTAGACAAAACATGTGACACGACACGTGAACACAATGATTGTACCAGACAAAACATGTGACACGACACGTGAACACAATGACTGTACCAGACAAAACATGCGACACGACACCTCAACAGGATGACAGGATTCGACAAAAAAATTTGACAAAAATGTGGCGGAATGGACCACACAGTGGTGTGTGCCGTGTTCAGGTGACACCCCAGGGTTGACACAAAGGTCAGTGCCGTGACTGGCCAAGTCTGTGCTGTTTGCACGGTGAAACTATCGCTCAGTAGAAACCACTTCGCCACGACAAGAAAGAGTGAACTCTGTTGCAGACAAGTTCGCAACACGATTACCCTTTTGGGGACTGAGCAGGTGAACGGGTCAAAAGACAAGAGGTGAAAGAACACAGGAGATTCGGTGTATAGCGTGCAGACGGAGCAGACGTGTTAGCGGGACAGTGATAGTATATTAGAGTTAGGATATATCTTTGGTGACTGCATAGATTATTTACAGTGTTCTGTTAGAATAGAATAATCTTTTGTGCTGTGTATTTAACTGGTACAAGGTATTGTGTTGTGCCACAATAGGTAACTAGTGTCCAGTTACTTCTGACCAGTTAGATCGTTTAGGTACATGTTCTGTGAGAGAATGTCTAACCTTGTCACATGGGACCCTGCACTAGACAGAGGCTGTAACATCTTGGAAGGTCAGTGTGTCGATAGGTAAGAGCGTATCCCGTGCCAGTGTGGTTTGTGCACCAGAGATTGCCTGTGGAACGTACTGGAGAGCGAGGCGACTGAATAGCTCGTTCGGCCAGAGGGTCCAGGCAATAGGTGGCCACACAGCGTGAAGTCAACTGTCTATTGTATTACCTGTACTTTCAATAAAGATTGTCGTGTGTGCTCTGTGTGCGTTTGGGTTCAGTGTGTGTTAAAGGTTAGTTTGTCTGTCACAGGCCCAGTTACGAGCCACGGACCAGAAAGGTCACCCAGAGGTCTGTGACAGTGAGCACGGCGACTAGATCAGACAAAACATGGGACACGGCATATGAACACAATGAGTGAATCAGACAAAACATGTGACACGACACGTGAACAGAATAACCTGGTTAGACAAAACATGTGACACGATACTTCAACAAAATGACCCGGTCAGACAAAACATGTGACACGACATAGTAACAAGTTAAATGGATGAGACTAGATTCTTACCTGGAAGGGCGTCGGCAGAGCTAGAGAGCGGATAGCTCGGCGGCTGTAGGGCATGGACGGCTGACAGTGAGGGCAGGGACGCTTTTGTGTATGGTGATGGCGGACTGGCGTAGGCGACGCAGGCGGCTGAGTTACAGGGACAGAGTGTCAGCGAGCGACAGGACTCGGGCACAGCACTCAGCTGGAAGTTTTCTGTGGACATATGGACATCAATGTCAATGTCACAGCAGATGATTCAACTAGTACAACATGACAACGCTAGATGTCACAGACCTGGATATCAATGAACATGTCACAGCAGAGGATTCAACTAGTACAAGATGACAACGTTGGATGTCACAGACCTGGATATCAATGAACATGTTACAGCAGATGAATTAACTAGTACAACATGACAACGCTAGATGTCACAGACCTGGACATTAATTACCATGTCACAGCAGATGATTCAACTAGTACAACATGTCACCGCTAGATGTCACAGACCTGGACATCAATGAACATGTCACAGCAGATGATTCAACTAGTACAACATGACAACGTTGGATGTCATAGATCTGGATATTACAGCGATAGATATTAAAGCAATAGTTTTACACTAGTAACCTGAGGGGTGGGGGGAGGGGGGCGTGGTTGTGATCGTAAGAAAGTAGGTACATTCATGTGACAACGGCAACATGTAAGAAATCAAGTAAACTTTTCTGACAACGGCAACATGTAAGAAATCAAGTACACTTATCTGACAACGGCAACATTTAAGAAAGCAAGTACACTTATGCGACAACGGCAACATTTAAGAAAGCAAGTACACTTATGTGACAACGGCAACATGTAAGAAATCAAGTAAACTTTTCTGACAACGGCAACATGTAAGAAATCAAGTACACTTATCTGACAACGGCAACATTTAAGAAAGCAAGTACACTTATGCGACAACGGCAACATTTAAGAAAGCAAGTACACTTATGTGACAACGGCAACATTTAAGAAAGCAACCTCACTTATGTGACGACAGGAACATGTAAGAAAGCAAGTACACTTATGTGACAACGGCAACATTTAGGAAAGCAAGTACACTTATGTGACAACGGGAACATGTAAGAAAGCAAGTACACTTATGCGACAACGGCAACATTTAAGAAAGCAAGTACATTTATGTGACAACGGCAGCATTTAAGAAAGCAAGTACACTTATGTGACAACGGCAACATTTAAGAAAGCAAGTACACTTATGTGACAACGGGAACATGTAAGAAAGCAAGTACACTTATGTGACAACGGGAACATGTAAGAAAGCAAGTATACTTATGTGACAACGGCAACATTTAAGAAAGCAAGTACACTTATGTGACAACGGCAACATTTAAGAAAGCAAGTAGACTTATGTGACAACGGCAACATGTAAGAAAGCAAGTACACTTATGTGACAACGGCAACATTTAAGAAAGCAAGTAAACTTATGTGACAACGGCAACATTTAAGAAAGCAAGCTCACTTATGTGACAACAGGAACATGTAAGAAAGCAAGTACACTTATGTGACAACAGGAACATGTAAGAAAGTAAGTACACTCATGTGACAACGGCAACATTTAAGAAAGCAAGTACACTTATGTGACAACGGGAACATGTAAGAAAGCAAGTACACTTATGTGACAACGGCAACATTTAAGAAAGCAAGTACACTTATGTGAAAATGACAACATTTAAGAAAGCAAGTACACTTATGTGACAACGGCAACATCTAAGAAAGCAAGTACACTTGTGTGACAACGGCAACATCTAAGAAAGCAAGTACACTTATGTGACAACAGGAACATGTAAGAAAGCAAGTACACTTATGTGACAACAGGAACATTTAAGAAAGCAAGTACACTTATGTGACAACGGGAACATGTAAGAAAGCAAGTACACTTATGTGACAACGGCAACATTTAAGAAAGCAAGTACACTTATGTGACAACGGGAACATGTAAGAAAGCAAGTACACTTATGTGACAACGGCAACATTTAAGAAAGCAAGTACACTTATGTGACAACGGCAACATGTAAGAAAGCAAGTACACTTATGTGACAACGGCAACATGTAAGAAAGCAAGTACACTTATGTGACAACGGCAACATTTAAGAAAGCAAGTACACTTATGTGACAACGGGAACATGTAAGAAAGCAAGTACACTTATGTGACAAAGGCAACATCTAAGAAAGCAAGTACACTTATGTGACAACGGCAACATTTAAGAAAGCAAGTACACTTATGTGACAACGGCAGCATTTAAGAAAGCAAGCACACTTATGTGACAAAAGCAACATTTAAGAAAGCAAGTACACTTATGTGACAACGGCAACATCTAAGAAAGCAAGTACACTTATGTAACAACGGGAACATGTAAGAAAGCAAGTACACTTATGTGACAACGGCAACATTTAAGAAAGCAAGTATACTTATGTGACAACGGCAACATTTAGGAAAGCAAGTACACTTATGTGACAACGGGAACATGTAAGAAAGCAAGTATACTTATGTGATAACGGAAACATGTAAGAAAGCAAGTACACTTATGTGACAACGGCAACATTTAAGAAAGCAAGTACACTTATGTGACAACGGCAACATTTAAGAAAGCAAGTATACTTATGTGACAACGGGAACATGTAAGAAAGCAAGTACACTTATGTGACAACGGCAACATGTAAGAAAGCAAGTACACTTATGTGACAACGGCAACATGTAAGAAAGCAAGTACACTTATGTGACAACGGGAACATGTAAGAAAGCAAGTACACTTATGTGACAACGGCAATATGTAAGAAAGCAAGTACACTTATGTGACAACATGGAAATGTAAGAAAGCAAGTACACTTATGTGACAACGGAAACATGTATGAAAGCAAGTACACTTGTGTGACAACGGCAAAAGACTTGTAGATCACTGGAGACATGAAGTGACTTGACTTGGGACACGACTTGTAGATGACTGGAAACATGAAGTGACTTGACCTGGGACACGACTTGTAGATGACTGGAGACATGAAGTGACTTGACTTGGGACACGACTTGTAGATGACTGGAGACATGAAGTGACTTGACCCAAGACACGACTTGGAAGCATTCTTGGTGACATCAAACATGACTTGGGACCTGATGGCAATGACTTGGAACATGACTTGCACCTGAAGAGTGACCACGTAATCTAATATCTGGTTAATACCCACGGGATAATAGAGCGACATGTCAGATAGTTTCTTGCTGCCCAATAGGCGTGACATGTCAGATAGTTTCTTGCTGCCCAATAGACGTGACATGTCAGATAGTTTCTTGCTGCCCAATAGACGTGACATGTCAGATAGTTTCTTGCTGCTCAATAGGCGTGACATGTCAGATAGTTTCTTGCTGCCCAATAGACGTGACATGTCAGATAGTTTCTTGCTGCCCAATAGACGTGACATGTCAGATAGTTTCTTGTTGCCCAATAGACGTGACATGTCAGATAGTTTCTTGCTGCTCAATAGACGTGACATGTCAGATAGTTTCTTGCTGCCCAATAGACGTGACATGTCAGTTAGTTTCTTGCTGCTCAATAGACGTGACATGTCAGATAGTTTCTTGCTGCCCAATAGACGTGAAATGTCAGACAGTTTCTTGCTGCCCAATAGACGTGACATGACAGATAGTTTTTTGCTGCCTAATAGACTTGACATGTCAGATAATTTCTTGCTGCTCAATAGACGTGACATGTCAGATAGTTCTTGCTGCCCAATAGACGTGACATGTCAGATAGTTTCTTGCTGCCCAATAGAGTGACATGTCAGATAGTTTCTTGCTGCCCAATAGACGTGACATGTCAGTTAGTTTCTTGCTGCTCAATAGACGTGACATGTCAGATAGTTTCTTGCTGCCCAATATACGTGACATGTCAGACAGTTTCTTGCTGCCCAATAGACGTGACATGTCAGATAGTTTCTTGCTCCTAAATAGACGTGACATGTCAGATAGTCTCTTGCTGCTCAATAGACGTGACATGTCAGATAACTACCTATCAATCAAGAGACATGACATGCGAAGTAGTTTCTTGTTACGTAACATTTCAGACATCTAATATAACCACCTGTCTATCAACAGACGTGACATCTAATATAACGACATGTCTATCAACAGACGTGACATCTAATATAACCACCTGTCTATCAACAGACGTGACATCTAATATAACGACATGTCTATCAACAGACGTGACGTCTAATATAACCACCTGTCTATCAACAGACGTGACATCTAATATAACGACATGTCTATCAACAGACGTGACATCTAATATAACCAACTGTCTATCAACAGACGTGACATCTAATATAAAGACATGCCTATCAACAGACGTGACGTCTAATATAACCACCTGTCTATCAACAGACGTGACATCTAATATAACGACATGATTATCAACAGACGTGCCATCTAATATAACCACACGACTATCAACAGACGTGACATCTAATATAACGACATGTCTATCAACAGACGTGATATCTCATATAACCACATGTCTATCAACAGACGTGACATCTAATATAACAACATGTGTATCAACAGACGTGACATATAATTTAGCGACGTGTCTATCAACAGACGTGACATTTATTATAACGACATGACTGTCAAAAGACGTGACATCTAATATAACGACATGTCTATCAATATAGTGACATGTTATATAACCACATGTCTATCAACACAGTGACATGTCATATAACCACCTTTCTATCAACATAGTGACAAGTAAAATAGTTTTCATGCTGTTTAGCAGACGTGACATGTTAGATAGGGAATTATAAACGTTGTGTTGAAAATACCGATGCATCCAAACAATCAACGTGACATCTAAAATAAAAAAAAAGTGAATCAACAACGTGACACCTGAAATATCACAAAGAAGGACGCCTGACAGCGGACTCAAAATGAAACCTTGCAACGAAGAATAAACATGGCGTGTCGATGAAACACGCCAGCCGTGCAGTGTAACAGTAAGTGCACCACAGACGACCAGCGTGACATGTGATAATGTCGACCTGAGATAGAACAATATCGGGGATCTATGGAACTGATCATCAGTAACCAAGTAATACAAGAGCAGACAACAACAAATGTTCAACAAAGTATGTGAAACACACACATGAATAAATATGCAAAAAAGAGGAAATGCGATGTCTAATAGAAAAATGAAAGCAGGAATCAACTGAACATGTGAAACAAACCTGGGCCATAATCCGGGCGAGGTGGCCAGTTTGAAAGAAGTCCCGGATCAAGGGGGCAGGGGTGGACATCAACGAAACTAGACGAGTGATTTAACGGTCATAGAGCAACGAGGCTAGACGAGTGACTTAAAGGTTATAGAGCAGCGAGGCTAGACGAGTGATTTAACGGTTATAGAGCAACGAGGCTACACGAGTGACTTAACGGCCAGAGAGCAACGAGGCTAGACGAGTGACTTAACGGTTATAGAGCAACGAGGCTACACGAGTGACTTAACGGCCAGAGAGCAACGAGGCTACACGAGTGACTTAACGGTTATAGAGCAACGAGGCTAGACGAGTGACTTAACGGTTATAGAGCAACGAGGCTAGACGAGTGACTTAACGGTTATAGAGCAACGAGACTAGACGAGTGACTTAACGGTTATAGAGCAACGAGGCTAGACGAGTAACTTAACGGTTATAGAGCAGCGAGGCTAGTCGAGTGACTTAACGGTCATAGAGCAACGAGGCTAGACGAGTGACTTAACGGTTATAGAGCAACGAGGCTAGACGAGTGATTTAACGGTTATAGAGCAACGAGGCTAGACGAGTGACTTAACGGTTATAGAGCAACGAGGCTAGACGAGTGATTTAACGGTTGTAGAGCAACGAGGCTACACGAGTGACTTAACGGTTACAGAGCAACGAGGCTACACCAGTGACTTAACGGTCATAGAGGAACTAGGCTAGACGAGTGATTTGGCGGTCATAGAGGAACTAGGCTAGACGAGTGACTTAACGGTTCTAGAGCAACGAGGCTACACGAGTGACTTAACGGTTCTAGAGCAACGAGGCTACACGAGTGACTTAACGGTTACAGAGCAACGAGGCTACACGAGTGACTTAACTGTTGTAGAGCAACGAGGCTACACGAGTGACTTAACGGTTCTAGAGCAACGAGGCTACACGAGTGACTTAACGGTTCTAGAGCAACGAGGCTACACGAGTGACTTAACGGTTCTAGAGCAACGAGGCTACACGAGTGACTTAACGGTTACAGAGCAACGAGGCTACACGAGTGACTTAACGGTCATAGAGCAACGTCACAGGGACACACACACATGTATCACATGAGATACATTACTACGAGATAAATACGTGGAGAAAAAAAACATTTATGGAGAGATAAATACGTGACATAATAAACATTTATCGAGAGATGAATATATGAAATAATAAACATTTATTCAGAGATAAAGAAGTAAAATAATAAACATTCATAGAGAGATATATATTTGGATAGGAAAAAATACACATGACATTGGAGATAAATAGGTGATACACGTGTGACATGACACATGAGATAAATAATAAACTTGCAGTGTGTAGGTGGGGGAGAACGTGGGAAATTGTGGAACTATGGAATGCTCACAGGAAACTTCAGAGGGCCAGACAGGAGGTGGGAGCTTTTGGTGGCAAGGGAAGTGTGCGGTACAGGTGTGTGGCATGTGTGGTACATGGTCTCTCTCTCTCCTCTCTCTCTCTCTCCTCTCTCTCTCTCCCTCTCTCTCTCTCTCTCCCTCTCTCTCCCTCTCTCTCTCTCCCTCTCTCTTCCTCTCTCTCTCCTCTCTCTACCTCTCTCTCCCTCTCTCTCTCTCCCTCCCTCCCCCCTCTCTCTCTAAGTTATCAGGGAAATATTAATGAAAATAAGTCGGCGGAGCGCCGCTGAACCACATCTTATAGATGGTGAATAATAGGCGCAGATCTGACCGCCAGAGGCGGGCTGGCGACTGATGGCATCTGTCAGAGAATGTGATTGTTGTCGGTCAATCTCTCCCTCTCCAACGGCTTGATAAAGACATTCGTAATCGATTGTAGCGGGGGTGTTCGGTCACTTTCTAGTTGTCTGGGGGGGGGGGGGGGGGGGGGTCGATAGAGACATTTATCATTTATTGTAGCGGGGGTGTTCGGTCACTTTCTAGTTGTCTGGGGGTGGGGGTGGGGGGGGGGGGGGGTCGATAGAGACATTTATCATTTATTGTAGCGGGGGTGTTCGGTCACTTTCTAGTTGTCTGGGGAAGGGGGGAGATATTTATCACTGGCGGTAGTATAGGGCGGGAATGTTCGGTCATATTTTAGTTCATTCGGGGGTGGGGTTGTGCAATTGTAGTTGTATAGGGGGGGGGGGGGGGGGGGGGTAGGGTCCCATTCTAGTTGTACGGCGCTTGGGGTGACGAGCGTGTGGCATCACAGAGTGGCATCACAGAGTGGTATCACAGAGTGGTATTACAGAGTGGTATTACAGAGTGGTATCACAGAGTCGTATCACAGAGTCGTAGCATAGAGTCGTATCACAGACTGGTATCACATAGTGGTATCACATAGTGGTATCACAGAGTGGTATCACAGAGTGGTATCACAGAGTGGTATCACAGAGTGGTATCACAGAGTCGTACCACAGAGTGGTATCACATAGTGGCATCACAGAGTGCTATCACAGAGTGGTATTACAGAGTGGTACTACAGAGTAGTATCACAGAGTGGTATCACATAGTGGCATCACAGAGTGCTATCACAGAGTGGTATTACAGAGTGGTATCACAGATTAGCATCACAGAGTGGCATCACAGAGTGATATCACAGAGTCGTATCACAGAGGGGTATCACAGAGTGGTATCACAGAGTCGTATCACAGAGGGGTATCACAGAGTGGTATCACAGAGTCGTATCACAGAGGGGTATCACAGAGTCGTATCACAGAGTGGTATCACAGAGTCGAATCACAGATTCGTATCACAGAGTTGTATCACAAAGTGGTATCACAGAGTGGTATTACAGAGTGGTATGACAAAGTGGTATCACAGAGTGGTATCACAGAGTGGCACCACACAGTTGCATCACAGAGTGGCATCACAGAGTGGTATCACAGAGTGGTATCACAGAGTGGTATTACAGAGTGGTATAACAGAGTGGCGTCACAGAGTGGTATCACAGAGTGGTATCACAGAGAGTGGTATCACAGAGTGGTATCACAGAGGGGTGTCACAGAGTGGCGTAACAGAGTGGTATCACAGAGTGGCATCACAGAGGCGCGTCACAGAGTGGTATCAAAGAGTGGTGTCACAGAGTGGTACCACAGACTGGTATCACAGAGAGTGGTATCAGAGAGTCAGATAAAAAAACTATGTGTGTCAACTCCGAGCTGCTACCTAAGGCTTATCCTGGCAATAAAAAAGTGTCCGTCTGGACAGCAGATCTACAAGATAATGTCATGTCCCAAACTGTGACCAAGTCTAACACAGACCAACCTTAGTCAAGTGTGACACAGACCAAACTTAGTCAAGTGGGACACAGACCAAACTTAGCCAAGTGTGACACAGACCATACTTAGTCAAGTGTGACACAGACCAACCTTAGTCAAGTGTGACACAGACCAAACTTAGTCAAGTGTGACACAGACCAAACTTTGTGACACAGACCAAACTCAGTCAAGTGTGACACAGACCAAACTTAGTCAAGTGCGACACAGACCAAACTTAGTCAAGTGTGACACAGACCAAACTTAGTCAAGTGGGACACAGACCAAACTTAGTCAAGTGTGACACAGACCAAACTTAGTCAAGCGTGACACAGACCAAACTTAGTAAAGTGCGACACAGACCAAACTAAGTCAAGTGTGACACAGACCAAACTTAGTCAAGTGGGACACAGACAAACTTAGTCAAATGTGACACATACCAAACTTAGTCAAACGTGACACAGACCAAACTTAGTCAAGTGTGACACAGACCAAACTTAGTCAAGTGTGGCACAGACCAAACTTAGTCAAGTGTGACACAGACCAAACTTAGTCAATTGTGACACAGACCAAACTTAGTCAAACGTGACACAGACCAAACTTAGTCAAGTGGGACACAAACCAAACTTAGTCAAGTGTGACACAGACCAAACGTAGTCAAGTGTGACACAGACCAAACTTAGTCAAGTGTGACACAGACCAAACTTAGTCAAGTGGGACACAGACCAAACTTAGTCAAGTGGGACACAGACCAAACTTAGTCAAGTGGGACACAGACCAAACTTAGTCAAGTGGGACACAGACCAAACTTTGTGACACAGACCAAACTTAGTCAAGTGTGACACAGACCAAACTTAGTCAAGTGTGACACAGTCCAAACTTAGTCAAACGTGACACAGACCAAACTTAGTCAAGTGGGACACAGACCAAACTTAGTCAAGTGTGACACAGACCAAACTTAGTCAAGTGCGACACAGACCAAACTTAGTCAAACGTGACACAGACCAAACTTAGTCAAGTGTGACACAGACCAAACTTAGTCAAGTGTGACACAGACCAAACTTAATCAAGTGTGACACAGACCAAACTTAGTCAAGTGTGACACAGACAAAACTTAGTCAAACGTGACACAGACCAAACTTAGTCAAGTGGGACACAGACCAAACTTAGTCAAGTGTGAAACAGACCAAACTTAGTCAAGTGGGACACAGACCAAACTTAGTCAAGTGTGACACAGACCAAACTTAGTCAAGTGTGACACCGACCAAACTTAGTCAAGTGTGACACAGACCAAACTTAGTCAAGTGTGACACAGACCAAACTTAGTCAAGTGTGACACAGACCAAACTTAGTCAAGTGGGACACAGACCAAACTTAGTCAAGTGTGAAACAGACCAAACTTAGTCAAGTGGGATACAGACCAAACTTAGTCAAGTGTGACACAGACCAAACTTAGTCAAGTGTGACACAGACCAAACTTAGTCAAGTGTGACACAGACCAAACTTAGTCAAGTGGGACACAGACCAAACTTAGTCAAGTGGGACACAGACCAAACTTAGTCAAGTGTGACACAGACCAAACTTAGTCAAGTGGGACACAGACCAAACTTAGTCAAGTGTGACACAGACCAAACTTAGTCAAGTGGGACACAGAGCAAACTTAGTCATGTGGGACACAGACCAAACTTAGTCAAGTGTGACACAGACCAAACTTAGTCAAGTGGGACACAGACCAAACTTAGTCAAGTGTGACACAGACCAAACTTAGTCAAGTGGGACACAGACCAAACTTAGTCAAGTGGGACACAGACTACAAGACAACATTGTAGTCAAGGTCTAAGGTAGTGGGATTTGGGACACAAACGGCTGCTGGACCGAAAGCGGCTCAGAGAGGCATACTGAGAGTGTGAACTATTGAGACCAAGGGAGTAGTTGGCTTCATGTGGCCTGGTACGACATGGAGCGAACAAGAAACTGAGCAGGAAATCACAGACAAAAGGGTGAGTTTACCATCAGAACGAGAGGCCTTGACCAAGGCCTTCTCCGGTTATATTCTAGTCCACTCAGTATATTCGCTGTGTTTTCTAGTCCACTTAGTTTATTCGCAGTGTTTTCTTGTCCACTTAGTATATTCGCAGTGTTTTCTAGTCCACTCAGTATATTCGCAGTGTTTTCTTGTCCACCTAGTATATTCGCAGTGTTTTCTAGTCCACTTAGTATATTCGCAGTGTTTTCTAGTCCACTCAGTATATTCGCAGTGTTTTCTTGTCCACTTAGTATATTCGCAGTGTTTTCTAGTCCACTTAGTATATTCGCAGTGTTTTCTAGTCCACTCAGTATATTCGCAGTGTTTTCTTGTCCACCTAGTATATTCGCAGTGTTTTCTAGTCCACCTAGTATATTCGCAGTGTTTTCTAGTCCAGTCAGTATATTCGCAGTGTTTTCTAGTCCACTCAGTATATTAGCAGTGTTTTCTAGTCCACTCAGTATATTCACAGTGTTTTCTAGTCCACTCAGTATATTAGCAGTGTTTTCTAGTCCAGTCAGTATATTCACAGTGTTTTCTAGTCCACTCAGTATATTAGCAGTGTTTTCTAGTCCACTCAGTATATTCGTAGTGTTTTCTAGTCCACCTAGTATATTCGCAGTGTTTTCAAGTCCACTCAGTATATTCTCTGTGTTTTCTATCCACTCAGTATATTCACAGTTTTTTCTAGTCCACTCAGTATATTCGCAGTGTTTTCCAGTCCACCTAGTATATTCGCAGTGTTTTCTAGTCCACTCAGTATATTCACAGTGTTTTCCAGTCCACCTAGTATATTCGCAGTGTTTTCTAGTCCACTCAGTATATTCACAGGGTTTTCTAGTCCACCTAGTATATTCACAGGGTTTTCTAGTCCACCTAGTATATTCGCAGTATTCTTTTTTGTCCACCTAGTATATTCGCAGAATTTTTTGTGTCCACCTAGTATATTCACAATGTTTTCTAGTCCACCTAGTATATTCACAGTGTTTTCTAGTCCACCTAGTATATTCAAAGTGTTTTCTAGTCCACCTAGTATATTCACAGTGTTTTCTAGTCCACCTAGTATATTCGCAGTGTTTTCTAGTCCAGTCAGTATATTCACAGTGTTTTCTAGTCCACCTAGTATATTCGCAGTGTTTTCTAGTCCACTCAGTATATTCACAGGGTTTTCTAGTCCACCTAGTATATTCGCAGTATTCTTTTTGTCCACCTAGTATATTCGCAGAATTTTTTTTGTCCACCTAGTATATTCACAGTGTTTTCTAGTCCACCTAGTATATTCGCAGTGTTTTCTAGTCCACCTAGTATATTCGCAGTGTTTTCTAGTCCACTCAGTATATTCGCAGTGTTTTCTACTCCACCTAGTATATTCGCAGTGTTTTCTAGTCCACCTAGTATATTCGCAGTGTTTTCTAGTCCACCTAGTATATTCGCAGTGTTTTCTAGTCCACTCAGTATATTCACAGTGTTTTCTAGTCCACTCAGTATATTCGCAGTGTTTTCTAGTCCACTCAGTATATTCGCAGTGTTTTCTAGTCCACTCAGTATATTCGCACTATTCTTCTTGTCCACCCATTGTCATCTCACAATAATGGGATGTCCTGTTTTCAGTCCAATGTATTGTGGTCACACTAGATAGAAATTATGGGAAAAAGTAACAACAAGGGCCTTAGTTTGAACAACAGATAAACATAAACTATAAACTAAACTACAGCAGAAACTACTTACATTTTAGCTGGTTAATTTCCAAATAATCGATGTCAAAAATTGGAAAACCATCCACACATACTTCAAGTGTTCCAAGTTCTACATAAGTGCATAGATGTAAGTAACCAATCAGCCTATCACCTATATTAGGTGGTAATTTAATATGCTGATAATCAGTGAAACAACTTAACCAGCTTTCAGTTTCCTTTCAATTTTAGCCATCTTTTTCTTGTAAGCATCCGAAGAAAATTTAAACACATTCACATATCCACTGGAAGTATCACAATTCGATAATTTGAGGCATCGAACAGTTCACAGGCATAGTTAATAGCACTAACACTTCACAACAGCCTTTTTCGATAACGTCAATAGAAAGGAGGTAAAAACCATTTCCTCTATTTATTTCACAGCGATAACTTCTGTTCGCCAACGTTGCACAGCTGACGGAACGCCCGGGGTCAGTCGGCTGGAGAAGGCCTTGCCTTGACTGTGGCCATTAAGCCGTGTTTAATTGCGCAATTAATTAATATTATTATTACTATTATTATTATTATTATTATTACTATTATTATATTAAATGATTTCTTCTTCTGCTGCTGCTGTGTTCACCGTCTGTACACTCCGGTTAAAAGTATTGGTGGTTCATCCACATCTGGAGTTTGGTTCTATGCCAGGGTCTGAGTTTTGTGTGTACATCCGTTTTACTATCTTATTTGTGTGCAGCTGGTTGTTCTTTGCCGTTCAACTAGACGTACTCCGATTTCGAAGGAAGCTCTCAGTTAGTCGACTCTTACGACATGCTTATTGCAGTGGCAGAGTCTATTGTTGTTATTCCCACAATGGGGCCAGGCGAAGATATTAAATGATACAAGAATGATACAAATAAATATGTCAACGAGAGAACAGCTTGACACTGTACATGGTAGCGAACAGCTCCTCAACCCCTCGGATATTTTCTACCAGGTGGGGGGTGGGGGAGGGGGGTGGGGTGCGCTCGAGAAGAGAGACGTAGAAAAGGGCGTGCCAAGGAGAGATCTCATCCTAAACCACCCGGAAACACAGCACGACCACGTGAATTACATTTGAGCAAAAACTGATCTGAATCATTCCCACTGTGTGGGTTCCGGGGCCCCATGTATGAGGAGCTGGGAAGGGGGTCATGATAGACCAGCCTCTCCACTATCAAGCATGTCATAAAAGGCGACTGATTAGGGACTTTTAATCAGACGTCGGAGAGCATCTGCCTCAATGATGAGGAACCAACAGTCTGCAAACAAATAATCAGGTCTGTAAAATGGATGTGCACACGAAACTCAAATTCTGGAATAAGACCAGAGTCCAGAAGTGGACGAACAACCAACACTTACTAACGGAGTTTACAGCTGATGGGTGCGAAGAAGAAAAAGACTTTTAAGAAAAACGAAGCTATTTCATACAAAGAAAAAACCCTGTGAGGACACATCCATCTTACGGGTTTGCTGGGGGGGGGGGGGGGCTCAGGGGGATAAGCCTCCGGTGTCAATCTCCCCTGCTTGTATAGAGGCTTCTAGAGAGCAAGGAGTGGGGCTGGCGTTTAGTGCGAGTACACATGTTTGCAACAAGAGTGGGACACAAAAATGCACTCTATAAATCAGAAACAATGATAAACCATGATCAAACAGCTGCTGATGATTTGATCTGATGTTGCGGCTATGGCTATTTAATATATACTGTTTTCTCCAATATAAACTTGACATCACTAGACATCACAGTTCAATTTAGACTTATGAAGTAAACATCTCGAACAAAATCGAATATCTATACTATAAATCACAAACCCATTCTGTCTTTCCTGTCTTTATTTAAATGAAGTGTTTAATCCTCCCAAAACGTGACAAATACACGGATTAATTTTTCAGTCACCATTACAGTGTTTAATTTTAACATTCACATTTGCGGCCAGATTCTGGTGCATTTCTTTATTTATTGCCACAATCCGTAAAAGCAAACTTTAGATAGAGCTATATCGCATCGATAATTTTTCGTTTACATCCCTTTCAAAAAAGAAGATAGAGATATACTTATAAATTAGAAACCTTAAACACAGTCGGATATATTCTTATAAATTAGACACCCCAAGCACAATCGGAGATGTACTTATAAATTAGGCACATCAAACACAGTCGGATATATACTTATAAATTAGACACCCCAAACACAATCGGAGATGTACTTATAAATTAGACACCTCAAACACAGTCGGAGATGTACTTATAAATTAGACACCCCAAACACAATCGGAGATGTACTTATAAATTAGACAACCCAAACACAATCGGAGATGTACTTATAAATTAGACACCTCAAACACAGTCGGAGATATACTTATAAATTAGACACCTCAAACACAGTCGGAGATATACTTATAAATTAGACACCTCAAACACAGTCGGAGATATACTTATAAATTAGACACATCAAACACAGTCGGAGATATACTTATAAATTAGACACCTCAAACACAGTCGGAGATATACTTAAAATTAGACAACATAGTCGGAGATATACTTATAAATTAGACACACCCCAAACACAGTCGGAGATATACTTATAAATTAGACACATCTAAACACAGTCTCAAAACACAGTCAGTCGAGATATACTTATAAATTAGACACCTCAAACACAGTCGGAGATATACTTATAAATTAGACACATCAAACACAGTCGGAGATATACTTATAAATTAGACACATCAAACACAGTCGGAGATATACTTATAAATTAGACACCCCAAACACAGTCGGAGATGTACTTATAAATTAGACACCTCAAACACAGTCGGAGATATACTTATAAATTAGACACCCCAAACACGGTCGGAGATGTACTTATAAATTAGACACCTCAAACACAGTCGGAGATATACTTATAAATTAGACAACCCAAACACAGTCGGAGATATACTTATAAATTAGACACATCAAACAAAGTAGGAGATATATTTATAAATCAAACACAGACGGAGATATATTTATGAATTAGACGCAACAAACACAGTCGGAGATTTACTTATAAATTAGACACCCCAAACACAGTCGGAGATATATTTATAAATTAGACACAACAAACAAAGTCGAAAATATAAATTATACACCTCAAACACAGTCAGATATATAAATTAGACACCTCAAACACAGTCAGAGATATAACTTATAAATTAGACACACCACAACCAGTCAGAGATATATAAATTAGACACCTCAAACACAGTCAGAGATATAAATTAGACACCTCAAACACAGTCAAAGATATAAATTAGACACCTCAAACACAGTCAGAGATATAAATTAGACACCTCAAACACAGACAGAGATATAAATTAGACACCTCAAACACACTCAGAACACAGACACCTCAAACACAGAAGATATAAATTAGACACCTCAAACACAGTCAGAGATATAAATTAGACACACCTCGGAAACACAGTCGGAGATATAAATTAGACACCTCAAACACAGTCAGAGATATAAATTAGACACCTCAAACACAGTCAGAGATATAAATTAGACACCTCAAACACAGTCAGAGATATAAATTAGACACCTCAAACACAGTCAGAGATATAAATTAGACACCTCAAAACACAGTAAATTAGACACTTCAAACACAGATATAAATTGACACCTCAAACACAGTCAGAGATATAAATTAGACAAACACCTAAAAACACAAACACAGAGATATAAATTAGACACCTCAAACACAGTCAGAGATATAAATTAGACACCTCAAACACAGTCAGAGATATAAATTAGACACCCAAACACAGTCGGAGATATAAATAGACACCTAAACACAGTCGGAGATAAAAATTTACACCTTAAACACAGTCAGAGATATAAATTGGACACCTCAAACACAGTCAGAGATATAAATTAGACACCTCAAACACAGTCAGAGATATAAATTAGACACCACAAACACAGTCAGAGATATAAATTAGACACCTCAAACACAGTCGGAGATATAAATAAGACACCTAAGCACAGTCGGAGATATAAATAGACACTTAAACACAGTCGGAGATAAAAATTGACACCTCAAACACAGTCCAGTCAGAGATATTAATTAGACACCTTAAACACAGTCAGCGATATAAATAGACACCTCACACACTGTCAGAGATATAAATTAGACACCTCAAACACAGTCAGAGATATAAATTAGACACCTCAAACACAGTCAGAGTTATAAATTAGACACCTCAAACACAGTCAGAGATATAAATTAGACACCTAAACACAGTCGGAGATATAAATAGACACCTAAAGACAGTCGGAGATAAAAATTGACACCTCAAACTCAGTCCAGTCAGAGATATTAATTAGACACCTCAAACACAGTCGGAGATATAAATTAGACACCTCAAACACAGTCAGAGATATAAATTAGACACCTCAAACACAGTCAGAGTTATAAATTAGACACCTCAAACACAGTCAGAGATATAAATTAGACACCTAAACACAGTCGGAGATATAAATAGACACCTAAACACAGTCGGAGATAAAAATTGACACTTCAAACACAGTCAGAGATATAAATAGACGCCTAATCACAGTCAGAGATAAAAATTGACACCTCAAACACATTCCAGTCAGAGATATACATTAGACACCTCAAACACAGTCAGGGATAGATGTATAAACGAGACATCTCGCTCCATATATCACAAAATCGTCAGCAGACTAAGGGCGAAGAAATAGCCTAATGCACCTATCAGAGGGTCAGTCAATCAATCATGTACCGTCTCCACACCAAAGGATGACGACAACGGATCTCTAACAAATTTTGTCCTTTTTTCTGAATGTTCAGTCTCCCAGACTGATGTTCGTCTATGTACTAATGTTCGTCTATGTACTGATGTTCGTCTATGTACTGATGTTCGTCTATGTACTGATGTTCGTCTATAAACTGATGTTCGTCTATGTACTGATGTTCGTCTATGTACTGATGTTCGTCTATATACTGATGTTTGTCTGTATACTGATGTTTGTCTGTATACTGATGTTCGTCAATGTACTGATGTTCGTCTATGTACTGATGTTCGTCTATGTACTGATGTTCGTCTATATACTGATGTTCGTCTATGTACTGATGTTCGTCTATGTACTGATGTTCGTCTATATACTGATGTTTGTCTATATACTGATGTTCGTCTATATACTGATGTTTGTCTATATACTGATGTTCGTCTAAATACCGATGTTCGTCTATATACTGATGTTCGTCTATGTACTGATATTCGTCTATGTACTGATGTTTGTCTATATACTGATGTTCGTCTAAATACCGATGTTCGTCTATATACTGATGTTCGTCTATGTACTGATGTTCGTCTATATACTGATGTTCGTCTATGTACTGATGTTCGTCTATGTACTGATGTTCGTCTATATACTGATGTTCGTCTATGTACTGATGTTCGTCTATGTACTGATGTTCGTCTATATACTGATGTTCGTCTATGTACTGATGTTCGTCTATGTACTGATGTTCGTCCATGTACTGATGTTCGTCTATGTACTGATGTTCGTCTATATACTGATGTTTGTCTGTATACTGATGTTTGTCTGTATACTGATGTTCGTCTATATACTGATGTTCGTCTATGTACTGATGTTCGTCTATGTACTGATGTTCTGTTCGCCTATATACCGATGTTCGTCTATATACTGATGTTCGTCTATATACTGATGTTCGTCTATATACTGATGTTCGTCTATATACTGATGTTCGTCTATGTACCGATGTTCGTCTATATACTAATGTTCGTCTATGTACTGATGTTCGTCTATATACTGATGTTCGTCTATATACTGATGTTTGTCTATATACTGATGTTCGTCTATGTACTGATGTTCGTCTATGTACTGATGTTCGTCTATATACTGATGTTCGTCTATGTACTGATGTTCGTCTATGTACTGATGTTCGTCTATATACTGATGTTCGTCTATGTACTGATGTTTGTCTGTATACTGATGTTTGTCTGTATACTGATGTTCGTCTATGTACTGATGTTCGTCTATGTACTGATGTTCGTCTATATACTAATGTTCGTCTATGTACTGATGTTTGTCTATATACTGATGTTCGTCTATATACTGATGTTTGTCTATATACTGATGTTCGTCTATATACTGATGTTCGTCTATGTACTGATGTTCGTCTATATACTGATGTTCGTCTATGTACTGATGTTCGTCTATGTACTGATGTTCGTCTATATACTGATGTTCGTCTATGTACTGATGTTTGTCTGTATACTGATGTTGTCTGTATACTGATGTTTGTCTGTATACTGATGTTTGTCTGTATACTGATGTTCGTCTATGTACTGATGTTCGTCTATATACTGATGTTCGTCTATGTACAGATGTTCGTCTATATACTGATGTTCGTCTATGTACTGATGTTCGTCTATGTACTGATGTTTGTCTATGTACTGATGTTCGTCTATGTACTGATGTTCGTTTATGTACTGATGTTCGTCTATGTACTGATGTTCGTCTATATACTATTGTTCGTCTATATACTGATGTTCGTCTATATACTGATGTTCGTCTATATACTGATGTTCGTCTATATACTGATGTTCGTCTATATACTGATGTTCGTCTATGTACTGATGTTCGTCTATATACTGATGTTCGTCTATATACTGATGTTCGTCTATGTACTGATGTTCGTCTATGTACTGATGTTCGTCTATGTATTGATGTTCGTCTATGTACTGATGTTCGTCTATGTACTGATGTTCGTCTATATACTGATGTTCGTCTATGTACTGGTGTTCGTCTATGTACTGATGTTCGTCTATGTACTGATGTTCGTCTATGTACTGATGTTCGTCTATATACTGATGTTCGTCTATATACTGATGTTCGTCTATGTACTGATGTTCGTCTATGTACTGATGTTCGTCTATGTACTGATGTTCGTCTATATACTGATGTTCGTCTATGTACTGATGTTCGTCTATATACTGATGTTCGTCTATATACTGATGTTCGTCTATATACTGATGTTCGTCTATATGCTATTGTTCGTCTATATGCTGATGTTCGTCTATATACTGATGTTCGTCTATGTACTTATGTTCGTCTATGTACTTATGTTTGTCTATATACTGATGTTCGTCTATGTACTGATGTTCGTCTATATACTGATGTTCGTCTGTGTACTGATGTTCGTCTATGTACTGATGTTCGTCTATATACTGATGTTCGTCTATGTACTGATGTTCGTTTATGTACTGATGTTCGTCTATATACTGATGTTCGTCTATATGCTCATGTTCGTCTATATACTGATGTTCGTCTATATACTGATGTTTGTCTATATGCTGATGTTCGTCTATATACTGATGTTCGTCTATATGCTGATGTTCGTCTATATGCTGATGTTGTCCTCTAACTTGCATAGCCGTTTGCCTCTTGTCTTCTTGCCTTTGACCGTAATTATTTCTCTCTCTGTCCCTCTCTCTTCCTCTCTCTTCCTCTCCCCCCCCTCTCTCTCTCTCTCTCTCTCTCTCTCTCTCTCTCTCTCTCTCTCTCTCTCTCTCTCTCTCTCTCTCTCTCTCTCTCTCTGGGAGTCATTATTCTCCGTAAGCCGTTGAAATCATTTTTGCCCTTAGTATTCCTTTTTTGTTGTTGTTGACTTTTGCAATCACTTGTTACTACATGTCCCACACAAGATAAATGTGTAGCTTGTTCTTTGTCTACGTTTTCTGTCATGTTCTACATGTCCCACACAAGAGAAATGTGTACCGTGTTCTGTTATCTCTCCATTCATAGCTTGTTCTGACATGTATAAAAGTAACACTATAATCACACAATACGTAAAATATTGTCATATATATATAAGTAATACACTAATCACACATTATGTAATATAATGTCATGCATTTATAAGTAACACTCTATTCGCACACTGTGCAATATATTTTCACACATTTGTAAGTTACACTCTGTTTATACATTATGTAATACAATGTCACGCATATAAAACACTATATTTCCACATGATTTAATATAATGTCACACATTTAAAATATCGCACTAAACATACATTATGTAATATAATGTGACACATTTATAAGTTACACTCTATTCGCACACTGTGCAATATAATTTCAAACAGATATAAGTTACACTCTATTCATACATTATGTAACGTAATCTCATATATATATATATATATATATATATATATATATATATATATATATATATATATATATATATATATCAGTGCCAGTGGAATCACACATGATGTAATATAAGGTCACACATTTACATGAAACACTTTTTTGACACATGATGGAATATAATGACACAGAAATGGTGAGCTATATGCGCTATCGAAGGACCAGACCACTTGCTGTGAGCTGCTTTCAGTGGCAGAAGAAGAAAATGAAGACATAGAGAGAACTGAAGCCTTCTACATAATTCTGTGCCCAGGGCAAAACAAATATCACAATCTATTTTAAATAATACATGTACACAAACATTTACTTAGAAATACTTTGAAAACCGAACAAAACTCATCCAGTCACCTTGAAGGTACTTGTGGAAACCATTTTATATCATCATCATCATCAGTCTGCCTGACTCGGTCTCTCACCAGTTCTCCCGCCTCATGTACTTCCATACTCAAGGAGTCATAAGTATCCTGTGCCCATCGTCGTGTCGGTCGGCCCCTGCCCCTCATTCCTGGTACCATGTTTGCTGCTATAATTGATATGACCAAAATATTTCAGCTTCCGAGACAGAATGCTGTCAAAATTCTAATTTTGATCTCCTTGCTGGTGCTAAAACAAAAACTTTTAAGGCTGTTTAATCTTTGCATTGCTATGACCATCCTCCTTTTAATTTCTGTCAAACAGTCTCCATTGCTATTTATTATAGAGATATTCAAAGTTTGTGACATTTTCAATTTCTTCATCATTTATTGTTATTTTTGGGTGACGGCCAGTTTTATCTGTGGACATTATTTTCGTTTTCTTTAAATTCGAGAGCAGATTTTGATCTTCACTGTGCTTTTGGGCGGACAATATTCTTTTTCATAACTTTCACAAGTCGTTTTTTGAATTACTTGTCAGATCTTCATAATTTCTAAACAGTGTTCATTACATCTTTCTAATATGTCTTTGGTTTCCGTTAATGTGTTACCGTTTTTATAACTTATTGCATGAAAAGAAGGCCAGAATTCGCCATTCAATGTTTTAATTTCTTTAAACGTCTCTATCTCTTCCTTGCATCTGGAGTTGTTCAATTCTATTACAGGTATTTATAATAAACTGTTTTTATCTCCTCTGGTAGCTCTTCTGATTTCTTTTGTGTAGTTCCTATATGCATGGCTATTTCTTTCTCTCCCTTCTTGCTTTAAATTTCTTCTTTCTTCTATCAGCTTGTAAGTTTTTTCAGTAATGTAAATCTGTTTCTTGTGTCGTTTTTTAGGAATCATGTCCTGAGCTGTTGTGATGATCATGTTTCTTGCTTCATCAGCCAACTCATCAGGTGTTATATCCTCCTGCACTGCCATTAGCACCTCAAATTTGTTTCCAACCTCAATGCTGAAATCATTTGGCAAATTACTCAAATCAAAACGTATTGGCTTAGCCCCTTTCAACACTTTTTTTAAGTTTTACTTAAAACTCTGCAACAAGAAGTTTGTGATCAGTGTCACAGTCAGCTCCAGGGAGTGTCTTTGCAGATGTTATACATGTCCTCCATTTTTGTTGTATTAAAATATAATCAATTTGGTTCCTGCTATTTCCTTCTGGTGATGTCCAGGTGTAGAGCCTTCTAGGGTGTTGTTTGAATAGTGTGTTGGTAATACACATATTCTTTTCTATACAGAATTCGATCAGTCTCTCCCCACTCTCGTTTCTGTCTCTTATGCCGAATGGGCCTTTGACTATTTCCTCTTCCTCTATTCTACCTCCGCCATTTTTTCCATTGAAATCGAAAATGATGATTATGAAATTTTATTTTTCTACCCTTTCTAACGTCTCTTCTAAACTGTCATAGACGTTTTGAATGTCATCTTCCTCTGATGCAGATGTTGGGGCATAGACTTGAATAATTGTGATGTTCCTTTTCCTTGACTTGACTGTCTGACACTTTGATATGTCATATCCTCTATATATATATATATATATATAGATATATATATATATATATATATATATACTATATATCAGTCGATTATATATATATATATATATATATACACTAGCTGTACCCGGCCACGCGTTGCTGTGGCCCAGAATGGTGAAATGGAGAGGAAATAAAAAAGCTCCCAGCTAACAGTGTCTGTCTCACCCCCCCCCCCCTCCCCTCCCCTCAACGCAGTTATATCTCCCTCTTCGAAGGATTGAAAAATCATCCATGGCGAAATTATTAAAATTAGAAATAGTTAAGAAATTAGAACTTAAAATTAATATTTTTAGATCTCTCGGCTAACTGTGTTTGGCATAACACCCCCCCCCCCCTTTTCCCCCCTTTCCACCAATCATATCTCCCTCTCCGTAGGATTGAAAAATCATCACCTGGCGATATTATTAACATAGAAATAGTTAAGAAAAGAGAACATTGAAATAATATTTCAAGCTCTCTCAGCTAACTATGTCTGGCATAACCCCCCCCCCCCTTTCTTCCCCAATCATATCTCCCTGTCCGAAAGATTGAAAAACCATCACCTTGCGAAGTTATATCTCCCTCTCTGAAGGACTGAAAAATCATCCATGGCGAAATTAATAAAAAAATTTTTTTTAAAAAGAAATCAGAGCTTTAAAATAATATATTAAGCTCTCTCAGCTAACTGTGTCTGGCACACCCCCCCCCCCCCTTTCCACCAATCATATCATCCTGTCCGAAGGATTGAAAAATCATCACCTGATGAAATTATTAAAATAAAAATAGTTAGGAATTTAGAACTTTAAAATAATGTTTTAAGCTCTCTCAGCTCACTCAGTCTGGCATAACCCCCCCCCCCCTTCTACGAAGGATGGGAAAGTCACCAGGTGACGAAATATTGTAACTAAATTGAGCTTGGCGTCCCTGTCCACCCAGACTTAAATAGGTACCATTAACTTGTACAAAGAAGTAAATACAGCCAGTGTAACAGCTACCACATCATCCATCCAGTACCAGTACTACTGCAACCACCACAATCACAACAACAACAGCAACAACAACAACAAAATCTGTCACTACAGTCTGTGTAGGTCGGTGTAGAAAAGAGGAGTTAACGCCGCATGCTGTCGCCACGGACACCGTGGCAACCACCCTTTTAAGGGAAAAAGAACAATTATCACCCATCGGGGAATCGAACACCGGTCACCCGCGTGAAGGATGGTTTACTTAAAACTACACTACCCAAGACTGAAGAGTTTAGGTCAGATATCGCAGCCTAACTGTAAACCATAAACACAACGTGCCAACAGCCCTCTCGATGGCGAACAAAGAATACCCATGACATGACCGTTGAGCATCACGTCGCCGCTGTCGAAGGCTAGCTGTAAATCCCAAAACCAAAAAAGGCTAGATATCGCAGCCTAGCCATAAACCACAACACAACGTGCCAGCAGCCCAGTTAGGGGCTAAAAGAAATAAATTACACCACCTACTGGGGAATCGAACGCGGGTCACCAGCATGATAAGCAGAATAGTTATCAACTACGCTATCAAACACTCAAGCAGATGGTAAAAATGTGATTATATAATAATGCAAAGTTCAATGAGAGCTCGGCAGCCAAAAATAGCCAATCAGCTAAACAGAAATCCGGGCCGGCAACGAAACAAATATGATTTGACCGTTGCTGGAGCTACGTCATTCGTGGTTTTGTGCGATTTTCTGACAAAAAATCACGCTTTGAGTCAGAGGCAACGTTGTGTGAAAATTTGAAAGCAATCGGTTCAGTGGTGAAGCTCGCTGTTATACCTTTCTTTGGGTTTTTTATCTTTCCTCTACAAATATTCAGTCACCGTGAAGGTACTTGTGGAAAACGCCAGGATGTAGTTGAAAGCTCGCCTAGGGATCCCAAGGTCGTGGGTTCAATTCGGAACGGAGTCTCACTTTCTCTCTCTCTCTTTCTCTCCCTCTCCCTCCCTCTCTCTCTCCCTCTCTCTCCCTCGGTCTCTCTCTCTCTCTCTCTCCCTCTCTCTCTCTCTCTCTCTCCCTCTCTCTCTCTCTCTCTCTCTCTCCCTCTCTCTCCCTCTCTCTCTCTCTCTCTCTCTCTCTCTCTCCCTCTCTCTCTCCCTCTCTCTCTCTCCTCTCTCTCTCTCCCCTCTCTCCTCTCTCTCTCTCTCTATCCCTCTCTCCCTCTCTCTCTCTCTCTCTCTCTCTCTCTCCCCTCTCTCTCTCCCTCTCTCTCTCCCTCTCTCTCTCTCCCTCTCTCTCCCTCTCTCTCTCTCTCTCTCTCTCTCTCTCTCTCTCTCTCTCTCAAAAAGGAGCTTGGTAGTTTCTGCAACGAATGGCCCAAATATTGCAGAAACCAAAGTAGTAACAGGGCTGCTACAATTAATTACCAGTAGAGAGACAATCGTCGTGGGTTCAAATCCAAATGGAACTGCACACCCCCTCCCCTCGCCACCGCCACTGCCCCCCTCCCCCCAAGACCTACGCTCTCAGGTCAGCCAACCTTAAATGGGTACCAGGGACAGTCCTGGAAAGTAAAGGTGGCCGGCTGGTGATGTTGAACTACAGACTGCTCTATATTGGTGTAAATTTTTTCAACCCCCCCCCCCCCCCCCGACCATTCCTCTCATTCCTCTCTCTCTTTCTCTTCCGCTCTCTTTCTCTCTCTTTCTGTCACACCCGCACATACTGTCCCTCGCTCCCTACTTCACACATGAATAGTTCTCCCACCTGAAGTGTTGGATTTGACCCGTTAGTTAGTAGAGCCTAATGTATACCCCCCCCCCAACACACACACACACACACACACACACACACAGAGTTTATCTACCTAAGAAGGCGTGGTTAGAGCAGTGCTGAGCCATTGGTCGAGTTTTGTCATAGCTCCCATTGGTTGTTGCTATTGCATCGTCAGTGAATGAGTGAGTAAGTGAGTGAGTGAGCGAGTGAGTGAGTCAGTGAGTAAGTGAGTGTGTGAGTCAGTGCGTGAGGGAGTCAGTGAGGGAGTGAGTCAGTGCGTGAGTCAGTGAGTGAGTCAGTGTGTGGGTGAGTCAGTGAGGGAGTCAGTGTGTGGGTGAGTCAGTGAGTGAGTCAGTGTGTGGGTGAGTCAGTGAGGGAGTTAGTGTGTGGGTGAGTCAGTGAGTGAGTCAGTGTGTGGGTGAGTCAGTGTGTGAGTCAGTGAGTGAGTTATTGAAGGAGTGAGTGAGTGAGTGTGTGAGTGAGTGAGTGAGTGAGTGAGTGAGTGAGTGAGTGAGTGAGTGAGTGAGTGAGTGAGTGAGGGAGTGAGGGAGTGAGTGAGGGAGGGAGTGAGTGAGGGAGTGAGTGAGTGAGGGAGGGAGTGAGTGAGTGAGGGAGTAAGTGAGTGAGGGAGTGAATGAGTGAGTGAGTGTGTGCGTCAGTGAGTAAGTCAGTGTGTGGGTGAGTGACTGAGTGACGGAGTGAGTGAGTGAGTGAGTGAGTGAGTGAGTGAGTGAGTGAGTGAGTGAGTGAGTGAGTGAGTGAGTGAGTGAGTGAGGGAGTGAGTGAGTGACTGACTGACTGAGTGAGTTAGTGAGGGAGTGAGTGAGTTAGTGAGTGAGTGAGGGAGTGAGTCAGTGAGTGAGTGAAATAGTGTGTGAGTCAGTGAGTGAGTGAGGGAGTGAGTGAGTGAGTGAGTGAGTGAGTGTGTAAGTGAGTGAGTGAGTGAGTGAGTGAGAGAGTGAGTGAGTGAGTGAGTGAGTGAGTGAGTGAGTGAGTGAGTGAGTGAGTGAGTGAGTGAGTGAGTAAGTGAGTGTGTGAGTCAGTGAGTGAGTCAGTGTGTGGGTGAGCAATTGAAGGAGTGAGTGAGTGAGTAAGTGAGGGAGGGAGTAAGTGAGGGAGTGAGGGAGTGAGTGAGTGAGGGAGTGAGGGAGTGAGTGAGTGTGTGAGTGAGTGAGTGAGTGAGTGAGTGAGTGAGTGAGTGAGTAAGTGAGTGAATGAGTGAGTAAGGGAGTGAGTGAGGGAGGGAGTATGTGAGTGAGTGTGTGAGTCAGTGAGTGATCCAGTGTGGGTGAGTAAGTGAGTGAGGGAGTAAGTGAGGGAGTAAATGGGTGAGTGAGTGTGTGAGTGTGGCAGTGAGTGAGTGAGGGAGTGAGTGAGGGAGTGAGTGAGGGGGTGAGTGAGGGAGTGAGTGAGGGAGTGAGTAAGTGAGTGTGTGAGTCAGTGAGTGAGTCAGTGTGTGGGTGAGCAATTGAAGGAGTGAGTGAGTGAGTGAGTACGTGAGGGAGGGAGTAAGTGAGGGAGTGAGGGAGTGAGTGAGTGAGGGAGTGTGTGAGTGAGTGAGTGAGTGAGTGAGTGAGTGAGTGAGTGAGTGAGTGAGTGAGTGAGTGAGTGAGTGAGTGTGTGAGTGAGTAAGTGAGTGAGGGAGTGAGGGAGTGAGTGAGGGAGTGAATGAGTGAGTGAGTGTGTGAGTGTGGCAGTGAGTGAGTGAGGGAGTGAGTGAGGGAGTAAGTGAGGGAGTGAGTGAGGGAGTGAGTGAGGGAGTGAGTGAGGGAGTGAGTGAGGGAGTGAGTGAGGGAGTGAGTGAGGTTAAACGCCACTAGGACCGCACTGTGAGCGACCACCACTAGTGACACAAAGAGTCCCTTTTTTGATGAAATCCCCCAGGTCAAGTCCCAGAAACACCGTTCAGCCGTAAGGTTACATTAGGGCCCCTGACGGTTATATTAGGGCCCCCGACGGTTACATTAGGACCCAGACGGTCACAATAGGGCCCCCGACGGTTACATTAGGGCCCTGGCGGTTACAAATTAACCTTAAGTCCACAAAGGATTTGGCTGAGATATTAAAAAAGAAAGAAAAACTCCCATATATAAATCAATATCAATATAATCAGTCTGGTTCCTATTTCTGACTCTAGGGTCTTTTTCTCGTCGACAATATTCCTAGGTGCTGCTTCTCTTCCTCGGTGCTGGTTCTCTTTCTCGGTGCTGGTTCTCTTCCTAGGTGCTGGTTCTCTTCCTAGGTGCTGGTTCTCTTCCTGTGTGCTGGTTCTCTTCCTGGGTGCTGGTTCTCTTCCTGGGTGCTGGTTCTCTTCCTAGGTGATGGTTCTCTTCTTGGGTGCTGGTTCTCTTCCTGTGTGCTGGTTCTCTTCCTCGGTGCTGGTTCTTTTCCTAGGTGCTGGTCCTCTTCCTGGGTGCTGGTTCTCTTCCTGGGTGCTGGTTCTCTTCCTGGGTTCTGGCTCTCTTTCTCGGTGCTGGTTCTCTTCCTGGGTGCTGGTTCTCTTCCTGGGTGCTAATTCTCTTTCTCGGTGCTGGTTCTCTTCCTAGGTGCTGGTTCTCTTTCTGGGTGCTGGTTCTCTTTCTGGGTGCTGGTTCTCTTTCTAGGTGCTGGTTCTCTTCCTAGGTGCTAGTTCTCTTCCTGGGTGCTGGTTCTCTTCCTGTGTGCTGGTTCTCTTCCTAGGTGCTGGTTATCTTCTTGGGTGCTGGTTCTCTTTCTGTGTGCTGGTTCTCTTCCTCGGTGCTGGTTCTCTTCCTAGGTGCTGGTTCTCTTCCTGGGTGCTGGTTCTCTTCCTGGGTGCTGGTTCTCTTCCTGGGTTCTGGTTCTCTTCCTGGGTGCTGGTTCTCTTCCTGGGTGCTGGTTCTCTTCCTGTGTTATGGTTCTCTTCCTGGGTGCTGGTTCTCTTCCTGGGTGCTGGTTCTCTTCCTGGGTGCTGGTTCTCTTCCTGGGTGCTGGTTCTCTTCCTAGGTGCTGGTTCTCTTCCTGGGTGCTGGTTCTCTTCCTCAGTGTTGGTTCTCTTCCTGGGTGCTGGTTCTCTTCCTGGGTGCTGGTTCTTTTCCTGGGTGCTGGTTCTTTTCCTAGGTGCTGGTTCTTTTCCTGGGTGCTAGTTCTTTTCCAGGGTGCTGGTTCTTTTCCTGGGTGCTGGTTCTTTTCCTAGGTGCTGGTTCTTTTCCTAGGTGCTGGTTCTTTTCCTGGGTGCTGGTTCTCTTCCTAAGTGCTGGTTCTCTTTCTAGGTGCTGGTTCTCTTCCTAGGTGCTGGTTCTCTTCCTAGGTGCTGGTTCTCTTCCTCGGTGCTGGTTCTTTTCCTAGGTGCTGGTTCTCTTCCTGGGTGCTGGTTCTCTTCCTCGGTGCTGGTTCTCTTCCTCGGTGCTGGTTCTCTTCCTGGGTGCTGGTTCTCTTCCTGGGTGCTGATTCTCTTCCTCGGTGCTGGTTCTCTTCCTAGGTGCTGGTTCTCTTCCTGGGTGCTGATTCTCTTCCTCGGTGCTGGTTCTCTTCCTAGGTGCTGGTTCTCTTCCTAGGTGCTGGTTCTCTTCCTAGGTGCTGGTTCTCTTCCTGGGTGCTGGTTCTCTTCCTCGGTGCTGGTTCTCTTCCTCGGTGCTGGTTCTCTTCCTCGGTGCTGGTTCTCTTCCTAGGTGCTGGTTCTCTTCCTGGGTGCTGGTTCTTTTCCTCGGTGCTGGTTCTCTTCCTCGGTGCATGTTGAAAGAATGTATTTCACTAATGAGTTGGTCCTCTTTACATAACATCTGGTAGTGTTTCACCTCTCTCCTTCCCGAATGCACTTACATATGGTGCTACAAGCTGCTGGGGTTTCATTGTTCTGCTTGTCCATTCCTGTCTCTCGATGCTTTGTAAACTTTGATGATTTAATCTCAATTGATTGATCAGATAGAGAAATACCTCTCTAGTGAGATGAGACACACAAATATCTTATCGAAGAGACTGTATCAGAAGGGAAATACCGCAATATAGAGACTGTCTCAACGCCGAAGTGATACCAGATAGAGACTGTCTCAACGCCGAAATGATATCAGATAGAGAAATGTCTCAACGCCGAAGAGATACCAGATAGAGACTGTCTCAACGCCGAAGAGATACCAGATAGAGACTGTCTCAACGCCGAAGAGATACCAGATACAGAAATGTCTCAACGCCGAAGTGATATCAGATAGAGACTGTCTCAACGCCGAAGAGATACCAGATACAGAAATGTCTCAACGCCGAAGTGATATCAGATTGAGAAATTTCTCAACGGGAGACAGTACAGCCAGTTATCATAGACTGCTGCAGCAACTTGTGTGTGTGTGTGTGCGCGCGCGCGGGTGGATGTGGGTGTGTATGGGTGTGTGGCAGGAGAATAATCATTAATTACTGCTGTCTTTGATTGAATCAGACAGTATGACGAGGCACGAGGCACGCCAACCCCGACAGGATATGTGAGTAATCATTGATAATGAGAACAGTGTGTTCTTTGAACAAAATACACGTAAACATGGGAGCACAAACTGGTAGAGAAAGATCATTCTGTTTGATGCAACCACCCAGGCTCGGGGTATGCTCCTCGTCAACTTCATCATCATCGTGGCTAACGTCCATGTTTGCCGTTACGCGGCGTGGGGAGGAACCTTTTACAGTCCAACACTCCATTGAGAACACCGGCTATTTCATGCAGATGTAGAAAGTCTTGAATGTCTCCAATGGCAGGGCTGGTAACTGTCAATGACCTTGTAACGCCAAGTATTGACTTCAGCTTTGTCACAGCATGACACATTTCACACCAAACACGGACTTCAGCTTGTCACAACAAGACACATTTCACACCAAACACAGACTTCAGCTTGTCACAACATGACACATATCACACCAAACACGGACTTCAGCTTGTCACAACATGACACATTTCACACCAAACACAGACTTCAGCTTGTCACAACAAGACACATCTCACACCAAACACGGACTTCAGCTTGTCACAACAAGACACATTTCACACCAAACACAGACTTCAGCTTGTCACAACATGACACATTTCACACCAAACACAGACTTCAGCTTGTCACAGCATGACACATTTCACACCAAACACAGACTTCAGCTTGTCACAACATGACACATTTCACACCAAACACAGACTTCAGCTTGTCACAACATGACACATATCACACCAAACACAGACTTCAGCTTGTCACAACATGACACATATCACACCAAACACAGACTTCAGCTTGTCACAGCATGACACATATCACACCAAACACAGACTTCAGCTTGTCACAACATGACACATTTCACACCAAACACGGACTTCAGCTTGTCACAACATGACACATTTCACACCAAACACAGACTTCAGCTTGTCACAACATGACAAATTTCACACCAAACACAGACTTCAGCTTGTCACAACATGACACATATCACACCAAACACAGACTTCAGCTTGTCACAGCATGACACATTTCACACCAAACACAGACTTCAGCTTGTCACAACATGACACATGTCAGACCAAACACAGACTTCAGCTTGTCACAACATGACACATTTCACACCAAGCACATACTTCAGCTTGTCACAACATGACACATTTCACACCAAACACAGACTTCAGCTTGTCACAGCATGACACATTTCACACCAAACACAGACTTCAGCTTGTCACAACATGACACATTTCACACCAAACACAGACTTCAGCTTGTCACAACATGACACATTTCGACACATACCAAGATGTGTGGTCAACACGACATGACAGAGCAGATCATCTCAACACGACATGACAGAGCAGATCATCTCAACTGACTGAAACACAAGAAGATGCTCGGTATTGTTTGTGTGACTAGCAGCTTATGTGTGGCAGAGTGGTCTCGTGGTAAAGTGTGGGCCTCGAGTGCTGGAGATCCCGGGTTCAAGTAAAGGCTAGGAATTGTTTCACGTAAACTTTAGTAATTCCCCTGGTCTCTGGGCAGTACGATTGGGGGCCCGTTTATATCCTTGCGCACGTAAAAAAATCCCTTGGCATTTGGAAATCGAAAAGAGAAGCCTAACGGCACTGCCCGGGCACAAATTTAATGTTAAAAATCTACCCAAAATATTTCAGGATCCTCGCCGGTGGTACGGAGTTTGTGCACTGCGCTGAGATTTTTCAGACTCGGGCTTAAGTTAAAAGTAGAACAATAATAAACTATTTACTACAACCAGATCTCCTTAACAAACATTCCAAATGACCGGAAAAAGCTCCAGATTTCGCGTTAAAATAAAATGCAGACTAACCGGGGACTTATTCATAAATGTGAAAAATAATACTTGCCGGCCAAGACCGAGATCGTGTTCATGTTAACACAGAGTTCATCTGAAGCAGGTTCTTGGTAACTAGATTTTACTGTATTAAAACACGTACACTGGGTAAATGTTTACCAAGACAATCTATTTTCCTGCAATCGGATACAATCGAAACGCCATCTATGCAGCAATATTACACAGCCGCAAGTAAGCTTCACATCTCATTAACCAGTATCAAAACAAACACCACCACCCCCTCATCTTTTTTTTTCTACTCTAAAGGGAAATAAAAATATATGCCTAATAATTCAAATGGGTTATGCAGGATAACGCTTGTCAGCTTACTGTCACTAACATCAAGGGTGCGTAACTGTGCGCTGTTCACAAATATCTTAGGAGCAATTTATAAGATCAACACCGGAATATCTTAGGAACACTTAATAAGACCAGTCCACAAAAATCTAAATTACTCTTTATAAAGCCAGCTCACAAATATCTAAGGAACACTTTATAAGACCAGCTCACAAATATCCAAGGAACACTTTATAAGACCAGCTCACAAATATCTAAGGAACACTTTACAAGACCAGCTCACAAATATGTCAGGAACACTTTTTAAGACCAGCTCACAAATATCCAAGGAACACTTTATAAGACCAGCTCACAAATATCTAAGGAACACTTTACAAGACCAGCTCACAAATATCTAAGGAACACTTTATAAGACCAGCTCACAAATATCAAAGGAACACTTTTTAGGACCAGCTCACAAATATCAAAGGAACACTTTATACGACCGGCTCACAAATATCTAAGGAACTCTTTATAAGACCAGCTCACAAATATCCAAGGAACACTTTATAAGACCAGCTCACAAATATCTAAGGAACACTTTACAAGACCAGCTCACAAATATGTCAGGAACACTTTTTAAGACCAGCTCACAAATATCTAAGGAACACTTTATAAGACCAGCTCACAAATATCTAACCAACACTTTATAAGACCAGCTCACAAATATCTAAGGAACACTTTATAAGACCAGCTCACAAATATCTAACCAACACTTTATAAGACCAGCTCACAAATATCTAACCAACACTTTATAAGACCAGCTCACAAATATCTAACCAACACTTTATAAGACCAGCTCACAAATATCTAAGGAACACTTTATAAGACCAGCTCACAAATATCTAAGGAACACTTTATAAGACCAGCTCATAAATATCTAAGGAACTCTTTATAATACCAGCTCACAAATATCTAAGGAACACTTTATAAGGCCAGCTCACAAATATCTCAGGAACACTTTATAAGACCAGCTCACAAATATCAAAGGAACACTTTATACGACCGGCTCACAAATATCTAAGGAACACTTTATAAGACCAGCTCACAAATATCTAAGGAACACTTTATAAGGCCAGCTCACAAATATCAAAGGAACACTTTATACGACCGGCTCACAAAAATCTAAGGAACACTTTATAAGACCAGCTCACAAATATCAAAGGAACACTTTTTAGGACCAGCTCACAAATATCAAAGGAACACTTTATACGACCGGCTCACAAATATCTAAGGAACACTTTATAAGACCAGCTCACAAATATCCAAGGAACACTTTATAAGACCAGCTCACAAATATCTAAGGAACACTTTACAAGACCAGCTCACAAATATGTCAGGAACACTTTTTAAGACCAGCTCACAAATATCTAAGGAACACTTTATAAGACCAGCTCACAAATATCTAACCAACACTTTATAAGACCAGCTCACAAATATCTAAGGAACACTTTATAAGACCAGCTCACAAATATCTAACCAACACTTTATAAGACCAGCTCACAAATATCTAACCAACACTTTATAAGACCAGCTCACAAATATCTAACCAACACTTTATAAGACCAGCTCACAAATATCTAAGGAACACTTTATAAGACCAGCTCACAAATATCTAAGGAACACTTTATAAGACCAGCTCATAAATATCTAAGGAACTCTTTATAAGACCAGCTCACAAATATCTAAGGAACACTTTATAAGACCAGCTCACAAATATCTAAGGAACACTTTATAAGACCAGCTCACAAATATCTAAGGAACACTTTATAAGGCCAGCTCACAAATATCTAAGGAACACTTTATAAGACCAGCTCACAAATATCAAAGGAACACTTTATAAGACCAGCTCACAAATATCTAAGGAACACTTTATAAGACCAACACCAGAATATTCTAGGAACACTTTATAAGACCAGCTCACAAATATCTAAGGAACACTTTACAAGACCAGCTCACAAATATGTCAGGAACACTTTTTAAGACCAGCTAACAAATATCTAAGGAACACTTTATAAGACCAGCTCACAAATATCTAACCAACACTTTATAAGACCAGCTCACAAATATCTAAGGAACACTTTATAAGACCAGCTCACAAATATCTAACCAACACTTTATAAGACCAGCTCACAAATATCTAACCAACACTTTATAAGACCAGCTCACAAATATCTAACCAACACTTAATAAGACCAGCTCACAAATATCTAAGCAACACTTTATAAGACCAGCTCACAAATATCTAAGGAACACTTTATAAGACCAGCTCATAAATATCTAAGGAACACTTTATAAGACCAGCTTACAAATATCTAAGGAACACTTTATAAGACCAGCTCACAAATATCTCAGGAACACTTTATAAGACCAGCTCACAAATATCTCAGGAACACTTTATAAGACCAGCTCAAAAATATCGCAGGAACAGGGAATAGAGGTGGAGGCGGTAACGGCAGCTTTCCGACGGCAGAGCAGCAAAGTTCCACATGCTGTCACTGTAATGGACTCACAGAGCGTGCTTCGGGACATTGAAAGTGGGATCCTGCTGTCATCTCTCGAAAAGACACAAATCAAGAGCAGATCGTGGATTGTTTGTCCAGGATATTCAGGTGTGCCAGTAACGAGCACGCTGGAGATAAGCTGCTGCTACACCTCTGGGCGGTGAGCTATTATATGTTGAAGAAAGAACATGGTGAATATTCTCTGTGATCAGATGGACAGTGCAATAGAACAGACAGGGAACCATATGTTGACAGAATTCATTGGCGGAGGGAAAGGGTGGGTTACGTGGAAGGGGCGGGGCGGAGGGCAAGGGTGGGTTACGGAGAAGGGGCGGGGTGGAGGGAAAGGGTGGGTTACGGGGAAGGGGAGGGTCGGAGGGAAAGGGTGGGTTACGGGAAAGGGGAGGGTCGGAGGGAAAGGGTGGGTTACGGGGAAGGGGAGGGGCGGAGGGAAAGGGTGGGTTACGGGGAGGGGGAGGGAAAGGGTGGGTTACGGGGAAGGGGAGGGGCGGAGGGAAAGGGTGGGTTACGGGGAAGGGGAGGGGCGGAGGGAAAGGGTGGGTTACAGGAAGGGGCGGGTGGTGAGTAGTGGTTCTGGGAGATAATCAACACTGAGAGGAAACAGAGGCGGACTTTTAATCAGGTTGTAAGGGGTACCATTAGCTTGTCGACTCTTCGTTAGATTCTGAAGAAGGGAGTGGAGCACACACGGGATGTCCCTAGTGCAATGATGTCAATTCTTGATTGTTTCATATATAATTATGACAAGAAGGCAAGGCCTGATGTCAGAAGGCACAAGACAACACAAACATCAACACATCATTGCTTGTAGGACTGATGTCAGAAGGCACAAGACAACACAAACATCAACACATCATTGCTTGTAGGACTGATGTCAGAAGGCACAAGACAACACAAACATCAACACATCATTGCTTGTAGGACTGATGTCAGAAGGCACAAGACAACACAAACATCAACACATCATTGCTTGTAGGACTGATGTCAGAAGGACACATCATTGCTGACTGATGTCAGAATGCACAAGACAACACAAACATCAACAACATCAGTAAGGACTGACAAGGCAAAAGACAACACAAACATCAACACATCATTGCTTGTAGGACTGATGTCAGAAGACAACACAAACATCAACACATCACTTGTAGGACTGAGACAGAACACAAGAACACATCATCAACACATCATTGCTTTGTATGGACTTGAGGACTGATGTCAGAAGGCACAAGACAACACAAACATCAACACATCATTGCTTGTAGCACGGATGAGTTTCTTCCTTCATGCCAGCCACAGCAATTCAGGGGTCGGGGTGGGGCAGGGGCGGGGGCGGGGGGGGGGGTTGCAACAGAGGAATACTTGCAAAGATTCTATCTCTCCGTGTGTTCCTGATGTCATCTTGGGCGTCTCTTTGTTGCTGAGGTTGTATCCAATTACCTACGGAGACACTGCGGTACCCCGTGTGTCTCTATGCTACCCGTGGAATAAAACAGCTACAGGTTTTATGACGAACAAATCACTCACCTTTCTCATACCTGCTTTTCCCAAAATCCTCGGAAAGAATCCGGCTCATTCCAAACTTGAGATTTCCCTTGGCTTCCGGCGAAGAACTGGACCGGCCAGAACCGGCCGATGTCTTGGATGTGAAGGCGAGAGACATCAGACTGGCACAAGGCTTGCAGGGGAGCCAGGCCGCTGCCTAACGGTGGCGACCTGCTGAAGAAGTGATGATGATGATGCTGTTGTTGCTGCTGCTTCCTCAGCTGCTGCTGCTGCTGATGGTGATGAATGTGTGCGTGTAGATCAATGGCTCCTGTGTTGAGCAGTCCAGTGACGGAGTGTGTAGCAGGAGCTGTCAGCTGGGGGTTGACTCCGAACACGGAGAGCAGTTCGTCACCTGAACTCGGCGACAGTGCGCCTGTGGATTTGTGTAGAACATCGCCGCTAGGCAGTGAAAGCTGGGACTTCTTCAGACCCAGGACAAACCCCGCAGCCGTCAATGTGGACTCGGCGCTGGGCAGTCCGGCGAAACTGGCCGCCTGGGCCCAGTAGGTCAGGGTTGAGTGCGAGGGGAAGTAGCTGGCCGGAATGTATCCGTAAACATTCATGGTCTTCTCCCACAGATACAGACTTGGCTGGGCTGGTTCTCGCAGACAAGGTCTGTCACAGATGTAGACTTAGATGAGCCGTTCACTTGTGTTCATGTTTAACGCAGCGAGTTGAAATCTTCAAATGCGCAGTAGCACCAGTTGAGCCTGTGGCGTGTCAGCTGTTGGCAACACCCAGCTGATGGCATCCAATGAAGCCGCTTAGATGACTGATTCTGCACGATTACTGATCAGTTTATCTTGAGACATGGCATCTAGTTCAACCGGTTTTTTTTTTTCCAGCTCTACTGAACTCATTCATTCCACTGGTCTCGTTCAGTTCATCAATTCTCAATTTCTATAGTTCTTTCAGATCATCAAGTTCGTTAATAACTGTCGGCCTCATTTTGTTCCTTAGTTCCGTTGATTTCTTTCTTTCTTTCCCGTAGCATTGTTTAGTTCCTCACATCCGGAATGACAATATTTTAAAAGTGACACTGAAAAAAAAAACATGACAATATTTTGAAAGTGACACTGTAACAACAACAAAAAAGTAAAAGTATACAACGAACAGCTCAGTTAGATGTAATGTCCAAATATCGATATTAGTCATAATAATTCAACAATAACATATTTGTGGAATGCTGTCAGCTGACACAATGCTGAATATCGATTACACTTCCGAGTAGGTCACATCTGTCTTTTTAGTGGCTGGACGCCATCATGCGGGTCATGGGTTTGTGTCCTTGTGAAGCCGGACTTCTTTTCAAAAACGACCTCGACTCTTAAGTTGACCCAGTCTTGAGTGGGTACCAGGTGCGGTCCTGGAAAGAAAAGGCGGCCGGCGTGATGCTGACCACAGCAACTGCCCATTGGTCAATAACAAGAGAGGTCTCATCCTGTTTTCTCAATAATCATAAATGGCGGGGCAAATGGATCTTTATATGTGTCTGTGTGTGTGTGTCTGCGTGTGTGGGTCTGTGTGTGTGTCTGTGTGTGGGATTATCAAGTATCAGTAACATTACGTGTATGAGGGTGGCGTGTGGGGGGGGGGGGGGGGTATAAAGTATCAGTTACAGAATGTGTGTGAGTGTGTGTGTGTGTGTGGGGGGGGGGGGGAGTATCAAGTATCAGTTACATAATGTGTGTGTGTGGGGGGGGGGGTTTATCAAGTATCAGTTACATTAATGTGTTTGTGTGTAGGGGGGGGTATAATGTGTGTGTGTGTGTGGGGGGGGGGGGGTTACATAATGGGGTGGGGGGGGGGTATCAAGTATCAGTTACATAAGTGTGTGTGTGGGGGGGGGGGGTATCAAGTATCAGTTACATAATGTGTGTGTGGGGGGGGGGGGGGGGTTATCAAGTATCAGTTACATAATAATCAAGTATCAGTGTGTGTGTGTGAGGGGGGGGGGTATCAAGTATCAGTTACATAATGTGTGTGTGTGTGAGTGTGTGGGGGGGGGGTATCAAGTATCAGTTTATATGTGTGTGTGAGTGAGGGGGGGGGGGGTGTGTCATCAAGTATCAGTTACATAATGTGTGTGTGTGGGGGGGGGGGGGGTATCAAGTATCAGTTACATAATGTGTGTGTGTGAGGGGGGGGGTATCAAGTATCAGTTACATAATGTGTGTGTGAGGGGGGGGGGGGTAATCAAGTATCAGTTACATAATGTGTGTGTGGGGGGGGGGGGGGTTATCAAGTATCAGTTACATAATGTGTGTGTGTGGGGGGGGGGGGGGGGTAATCAAGTATCAGTTACATATGGTGTGTGTGGGGGGGGGTGTGTGTGTGGGGGGGGGGGGTATCAAGTATCAGTTACATAATGTGTGTGTGTGGTATCAAGTATCATTTTACATATGTGTGTGGGGGGGTGGGTATCAAGTATCAGTTACATAATGTGTGTGTGTGAGGGGGGGGGGGGTATCAAGTATCAGTTACATAATGTGTGTGTGTGGGGGGGGGGGTATCAAGTATCAGTTACATAATGTGTGTGTGTGGGGGGGGGTATCAAGTATCAGTTACATAATGTGTGTGTGTGTGGGGGGGGGGTATCAAGTATCAGTTACATAATGTGTGTGTGTGTGTGGGGGGGGGGGGGTATCAAGTATCAGTTACATAATGTGTGTGTGTGTGTGTGGGGGGGGGGGTATCAAGTATCAGTTACATAATGTGTGTGTGTGGGGGGGGGGGGTATCAAGTATCAGTTACATAATGTGTGTGTGTGGGGGGGGGTATCAAGTATCAGTTACATAATGTGTGTGTGTGTGTGTGTGTGGGGGGGGGGTATCAAGTATCAGTTACATAATGTGTGTGTGTGTGGGGGGGGGGTATCAAGGGTTACATAGTGTGTGTGTGTGTAAGGTATCAGTTATCAAGTATCAGTTACATCGTGTGTGTGTGTGGGGTGGAGGGGGGGGGGTATCAAGTATCAGTTACATAATGTGTGTGTGTTGGGGGGGGTATCAAGTATCAGTTAATGTGTGTGTGTGGGGGGGGGGGGTATCAAGTATCAGTTACATAATGTGTGTGTGTGGGAGGGGGGGGTATCAAGTATCAGTTACATAATGTGTGTGTGTGTGTGTGTATGGGGGGGGTATCAAGTATCAGTTACATGTGTGTGTGTGTGTGTGAGGGTGGGGGGTATATCAAGTATCAGTTACATAGGGTGTGTGTGTGTGTGTGTGGGGGGGGGGGGGTATCAAGTATCAGTTTCAAGTATCAGTTTACATAATGTGTGTGTGTGAGGGGTGGGGGGGTATCAAGTATCAGTTACATAATGTGTGTGTGTGTGGGGGGGGGGGGGTATCAAGTATCAGTTACATAATGTGTCGTGATGTGTGTGTGGTGGGGGGGGGGGTATCAAGTATCAGTTACATAATGTGTATGTGAGGGGGGTGGGGGTATAAAGTACCAGTTACAGAATGTGTGTGTGTGTGTGTGGGGGGGGGGGTTATCAAGTATCAGTTACATAATGTGTGTGTGTGTGGGGGGGGGGGAATCAAGTATCAGTTACATAATGTGTGTGTGTGGGGGGGGTATCAAGGGGGGGGTATCAAGTATCAGTTACATAAGTATCAGTGTGTGTGTGTGGGGGGGGGGGGGGGTATCAAGTATCAGTTACATGTGTGTGTGTGTGTGTGTGGGGGGGGGGGTATCAAGTATCAGTTACATAATGTGTGTGTGTGGGGGAGGGGGGGGGGGTATCAAGTATCAGTTACATAATGTGTGTGTGAGGGGGGGGGGTATCAAGTATCAGTTACATAATGTGTGTGTGTGGGGGGGGGGGGTATCAAGTATCAGTTACATAATGTGTGTGTGTGTGTGGGGGGGGGGGGTATCAAGTATCAGTTACATAATGTGTGTGTGTGTGGGGGGGGGGGTATCAAGTATCAGTTACATAATGTGTGTGTGTGGGGGGGGGTATCAAGTATCAGTTACATAATGTGTGTGTGTGTGTGGGGGGGGGGGTATCAAGTATCAGTTACATAATGTGTGAGTGTGTGTGTGTGTGGGGGGGGGGGGTATCAAGTATCAGTTACATAAATGTGTGTGGGGGGGGGGGTAATCAAGTATCAGTTACATAATGTGTGTGTGTTGTGTGTGTGGGGGTGGGGGGGGTATCAAGTATCAGTTACATAATGATGTGTGTGTGTGTGGGGGGGGGGTATCAAGTATCAGTTACATAATGTGTGTGTGTGGGGGGGGTATCAAGTATCAGTGTGTGTGTGTGTGTGGGGGGGGGTATCAAGTATCAGTTACATAATGTGTGTGTGTGTGTGTGTGGTGGGGGGGGGGGTATCAAGTATCAGTTACATAATGTGTGTGTGTGTGTGTGGGGGGGGGGGGTTTCAAGTATCAGTTACATATGTGTGTGTGTGTGTGGGGGGGGGGGTTTCAAGTATCAGTTACATAATGTGTGTGTGTGTGGGGGCTGGGTTTCAAGTATCAGTTACATAATGTGTGTGTGTGGGGGGGGGGGGTATCAAGTATCAGTTACATAATGTGTGTGTGGGGGGGTGTATCAGTTACATAATGTGTGTGTGGGGGGGGGTATCAAGTATCAGTTACATAATGTGTGTGTGTGTGTGTGGGGGGGGGGTATCAAGTATCAGTTACATAATGTGTGTGTGTGTGGGGGGGGGGGGTATCAAGTATCAGTTACATAATGTGTGTGTGTGTGTGAGGGGGGTATCAAGTATCAGTTACATAATGTGTGTGTGGGGGGGGGGGGGTATCAAGTATCAGTTACATAATGTGTGTGAGTGTGTGTGGGGGGTATCAAGTATCAGTTACATAATGTGTGTGTGTGTGGGGGGGGGGGGGGTATCAAGTATCAGTTACATAAATGTGTGTGTGTGGGGGGGGGGGGTATCAAGTATCAGTTACATAATGTGTGTGT
>CAJHNH020002051.1:107500-127230 GCA_905116865.2 Candidula unifasciata
CTTTGATAGTACCATTACTTCATGCCCTTTACAAAACGTCGCTCTATTCACGGCAGTACTGGCAGTCGATCTGTCTCCGGTCAGTTCTCCAGCCCTGTGTGCTTTCTTAGACAATGCATTTCCTGTATCCAGCTTGGCAGTAGGACAGTTGTATGTCCTGTATCCAGCTTGGCAGGAGGACAGTTGTATGTCCTGTATCCAGCCTGGCAGGAGGACAGTTGAATGTTCTGTATCCAGCCTGGCAGGAGGACAGTTTTATGTCCTGTATCCAGCTTGGCAGGAGGACAGTTGTATGTTCTGTATCCAGCTTGGCAGGAGGACAGTTGTATGTTCTGTATCCAGCCTGGCAGGAGGACAGTTGTATGTCCTGTATCCAGCTTGGCAGGAGGACAGTTGTATGTTCTGTATCCAGCTTGGCAGGAGGACAGTTGTATGTTCTGTATCAGCCTGTACAATTGATCAAGGTGTCACTGTACAATTGATTAAGGAGTCACTGTACAATTGATCAAGGTGTCACTGTACAATTGATTAAGGAGTCACTGTACAATTGATCAAGATCCCCAGATCGATGAAACCGAAAATAAATGCATATATGAGAATATTGCTGAAAGTTAAACAGCCAGGGTGATACTAAAATATCACTTGTCGAATAGCAACAGGTACAAAAAAAAACCACATCGCGTTTGTTTTAGACACGTTGTTATTTGCTTCGTATTTTGTTGTTATTGTTGTGTAATGTTGCACGTCAAAGTGGCTAATAAGCGATTAAATATTAACACAAATAACACATCATTTTGAACCAGCTTTTTACCTGTTGGAAGATATTCCTAGGGTTTGTGAGAAGTCAATCGCAGGCAAAAACTATTTGTCCGTACGTGTATCCGTTCTTTAGTTGTTATCCCAGAGAAAAGACTTGTTCCACTGATAGATTCTCTAAAGTGGTTTCTGAACTGGCTCTGAAACTCCACAGCTAAGCAGAGCGGAAATCTAGGCTAATCCCCGGTCATCTTACCTGCCACTCGCAGCCTGGATGTGGATTTGTGGGAGGAGCCTAAAGACTAATTATCCAATGATATCGTCCGTGATAGCAGTAGTCGTAGTAGTAGGGATACTGACAGGTGATTGATGTGTCGACCGGTGAAGCAGATCTGTTTACTTTTATTCACAAAATGGGATTTGTCAAATGAGAATTGACGTCTCATATTCCATGCTGTTTCCGCCGGCAGTCTCCATCTACTGCCTCAGAGAACCTGTCTCTTTCTTTTGTTCAGTGCAGAACTGATCCGGTCAGTCTATTGTTGAATAAAGCACTTGTCACGTCTGTTGCTGAATATCCAAGTTGTCATGTCTGTTAATGATTATATAAATTGTCTGTTGAAGATAGAATGTCTGTCTTTCTGTTAAATGTAGAATACGTATTTCTGTCTGTTGAATGTAGAACAAGTCTATTTGTTGAAAGTAAACAAATCTGTCAGTTAAAAGTAGAATAAATGTGTCTCTTAAAGTTAGAACATGTCTGTTAAAGGTTAAACATGTCTGTTTGTCTGTTGAAGGTAAAACATGCCTGTCTGTTGAAGGTAGAACATGTCTATTTGTCTGTTGGAGGTAAAACATGTCTCTCTGTTGAAGGTAGAACTTTCTGTCCGTTGAAGGTAGAACATGTATTTATGTCACTCTGTTGAAAGAAGAACATGTCTTTCTGTTGAAGGTAGAACATGTCTGTCTGTCTGTTGAAAGTAGAACTTGTCTATCTGTTGAATGTAGAACATGCATGTCTGTCTGCCTGTTAAAAGTAGAACATGTCTGTCTGTTGAAAGTAGAACATGTCTGTCTGTTGAAGGTAAAACATGTGCGTCTGTCTGTCTGTTGAATGTAGAACATGTCTGTCTGTTGAAAGTAGAACATGTCTGTCTGTTGAAGGTAAAACATGTGTGTCTGTCTGTTGAATGTAGAACATGCCTGACTGTTGAAGGTAGAACATGTCTGTCTGTCTGTTGAAGGTAGACCGACCATGTCTGTCTTTCTGTTAAATATGAAACATGTTTCTCTATCTGGTTAAGGTAGAACATGTCTGTCTGTCTGTTGAAAGTAGAACAGGTCTGTCCTTTTTTTTTTCTTATAATTATAAAACAGTTTATAAATGTGTTTTCATGTGTGTTTTAGTTGACATTACTGTTACACTGTTGTTATTATTAGCAAAAGCAGTAACAACAGCAGCAACAGCAGCAATAACAGCGGCAGCAATAACAGCGGCAGCAGTAACAGCGGCACTAACTGCAGCAGCAACAAAAGCAGTAACAGCAGCAATAATTGCAGCAGCAACAAAAGCAGTATCAGCAGCAGCAGTAACAGCTGCAGTACCAACAGCAGCAGCAGTAACAGCAGCAGAAACGGCGAAAACCAGTAACAGCGGCAGTAACAGCAGCAGCAGTAACAGTAGCAGCAACGGTAAAAAAGAACAGTACACAGCGGCAGTGACGGAAGCAGCAGTAAAAGCAGCAGAAACCCTAAAAAAATAACAGTAACGGCAGCAACGTAACAGTAGCAGCAGCAACGGTAATAGAAGCAGTAACAAAAGCAGCAGTAACAGCAATAGTAACATTTAAACATAGAAAATTGAAATAGTCTACACCAGAAAAGAACGGATGGTCGTCTCGGAGAAGACAGAAACACCACATGACAGCAAACATGGGGAGGCGACAATTCTGGGACACGTCGATCGATACGACCATCTTGGAGAGGGGACAATTTTGGGACACGTCGATCGATACGACCATCTTGGAGAGGGGACAATTTTGGGACACGTCGATCGATACGACCATCTTGGAGAGGGGACTATTCTAGGACGTCAGTCGATACAACCATCTTGGAGAGGGGACAATTGCTGGGACACGTCGATCGATACGACCATCTTGGGGAGGGGACAATTCTGGGACACGTCGATCGATACGACCATATTTGGAGAGGGGACAATTTTGGGACGTCAGTCGATACGACTATCTTAGAGATGGGACAACTATAAAGGCTGTGATTAATTTCCCCTGGTCTCTCAAAATGAGGAGTTAAAAATGTACACAAAGTTTTGCTCAGGGGTTCGTGCACTCGACTATGCTACTCAGAGTTCGTGCACTGAGATTCGGTGGTGAGCTAATTCGTGACTCCCCTGACTCAGTGGCGTGACCTAAAGTTTCCACTCGGTGGTGTGACCTAACCCTACTCGGTGGTGTGACTTGAGACTAGTTCCTGACTCGGTGGTGTGACTTAAGTTTCCTGACTCAGTTTCCTGACTCGGTGGTGTGACTTAAGTTTCCTGACGGTGGTGTGACTTAAGTGTCCTGACTCTTAAGTTTCCTGACTCGGTGGTGTGACTTAAGTTTCCTGACTCGGTGGTGTGACTTAAGTTTCCTGACCCGGTGGTGTGACTTAAGTTTCCTGACCCGGTGGTGTGACTTAAGTGTCCTGACTCGGTGGTGTGACTTAAGTTTCCTGACTCGGTGGTGTGACCTAAGTGTCCTGACTCGGTGGTGTGACCTAAGTGTCCTGACTCGGTGGTGTGACCTAAGTGTCCTGACTCGGTGGTGTGACCTAAGTGTCCTGACTCGGTGGTGTGACCTAAGTGTCCTGACCCGGTGGTGTGACCTAAGTGTCCTGACTCGGTGGTGTGACCTAAGTGTCCTGACTCGGTGGTATGCCCATCTTCGTGTCGGTCGGCCCCTGCCTGCTGGTAACATGCCTTCAGCTATTATTTTTGCCCCGAATCCATCGTGGCGCTTGATACAACCAAAATAGTTTCGCATCCAGGTCAACAATATATTGTTCAATGAAACTGATTTCTACTGAATACACAGCCGACAGTATTGGACCCAACATTCTATGTTAGCATTGCTGACCCTTTTAATAGTTAGTGCAGCATTGGTTCAACTGTTTTCCCACCTTACCTGCGGAGAAGGCACCTGCGCTTCGACTCGCCTAGAGCACGTGCGCTAACTGGAATCAGCTGGCAACTGTCAACAACTCGTCATCTCTTCCCTCTCCACACCCGTCAAGTCTACACATACTCACCCCAGCCCCTCCCTCTCCTCTTTTTTCAGACCCCCCCCCCCACCCCCAAAGATCATGCCCACTAAACCTAGCTCCGCCCTTAAGTGAACACCCATCCCCCGTTCCCTCCCCGCCTTTTTTTAACCGGACAGTGAGGCCAGCCTGTCAGTTTGTGGCAGGTTCATTGATTGCTCCGCCCACTAATTACCAGGGTCAAAGGTTTTCCACTGACAGCGACTGGGGAAATAGAATTGAAAAAACAGTTGCAGGCCACTGAGAGAGAGAGAGGAAGAGAGAGGGGGAGGATGAGAGAGAGAGAGGGGGAGAGAGAGAGGGAGGAAGAGAGAGGGAGAGAGAAAGAGAGAGAAAGAGAGGGAGAGAGAGAGTGGGAGGGAGAGGGAGAGAGGGAGGGAGGGAGAGGGAGGGAGAGAGAGAGGGGCGGAGGGAGAGTGAGGGAGAGAGAGATAGGGAGAGAGAGGGAGAGATTGGAGCGGAGGGAGAGAGAGGGAGGAGGGAGAGAGAGGGAGAGAGAGGGAAAGAGGGAAAGATGGAGAAAGAGAGAGGGAGAGAGAGGGAGAGAGAAGGATATCCCCCAGAGAGCTTCTTTATTTGTTGTGGTCAGTCTGATTCTCAATCATCCCATCTGGCGATATATTTCATTGGCCCCTTTCCGTCTCTCCAGACGATATTGTTATATTGTGCTATGAGGAGACTCACAGCCCATGGCGATGGCGAGTGTGACTAGCAAGCATATATATATATATATATATATATATATATATAATATATATATATATATATATATATATATATATATATATATATATGTGTATATATGTATGTATATATATATATATATATATATATATATATATATATATATATATATATATATATATATATATATATATATATATATATATATATATATATATATATAAACTACAGCCACAGGAACTACAAAAATACGAAATCTAAGTGCAAGAACTAAAAACAACTATAGGAACTACACTACAGGAACTACAACTGTAGAAACTATAGCAATAGGAACTACAACTGTATGTATTACAGCTACATGAGAACTATGTAGAACTATGTTAACTACAATTTTTCATTTATCATTTATCTCAGGTATGCCATCTAGTGGAACCTGTCTGGAGCTGGGTGTGGACCCTAGTGGAAGCTGTCTGTGCTAGGTGTGCACCCTAGTGGAACCTGTCTGAGCTGGGTGTGGACCCTAGTGGAACCTGTCTGAGCTGGGTGTGGACCCTAGTGGAACCTGTCTGAGCTGGATGTGGACCCTAGTGGAACCTGTCTGAGCTAGGTGTGGACCCTAGGGGAACCTGTCTGTGCTAGGTGTGGACCCTATAGGAACCTGTCTGTGCTAGGTGTGGACCTTAGTGGAACTTGTCTGTACTAGGTGTGCACTCTAGTGGAACCTGTCTGTGCTAGGTATTGACCCTAGTGGAACCTACCTGTTCTAGGTGTGCACCCTAGTGGAACCTGTCTGTGCTAGGTGTGCACCCTAGTGGAACCTGTCTGTGCTAAGTGTGGACCTTAGTGGAACCTGTCTGTGCTAGGTGTGCACCCTAGTGGAACCTGTCTGTGCTAGGTATTGACCCTAGTGGAACCTATCTGTGCTAGGTGTGGACCCTAGTGGAACCTGTCTGTGCTAGGTATGCACCCTAGTGGAACCTGTCTGTGCTAGGTGTGCACCCTAGTGTCATTTAGGTCACCGCCATTTATTTGCCTCACAAAGTTAGGTTCATTGAGAACAGTTGGCACCACTGACGTCATAGTATTTGGCATGCACCTTGCTAGGCAATAAAACTCTCCTGGATGTGTTGGTGCTTTCAGGTCTTGTCCTAATGTATCTGACACGGACACGGGTGTCTGCCCTTTCTTGGGATTGCTTGCATTGACCCCAGAGACAGTCCCAGACCAGGAGACCACCGTCAAATCGATGTCCTGGGTTCTACCCCACCTGTCCCCAACTCCTTAAATACTTGCCACCCTTCGTTCAGACATCTTTACATGTACTTTGTGCACTTGCCACCCTTCGTTCAGACATCTTTATATGTACTTTGTCCACCTGCCACCCTTCGTTCAGACATCTTTACATGTACTCTGTCCCTTTTCCACCCTTTGTTCAGACATCTTTACATGTACTTTGTCCCCTTGCCACACTTTGTTCACACATCTTTACATGTACTTTGTCCCCTTGCCACCCTTCGTTCAGACATCTTTACATGTACTTTGTCCACTTGCCACACTTCGTTCACACATCTTTACATGTACTTTGTCCACTTGCCACACTTCGTTCACACATCTTTACATGTACTTTGTCCACTTGCCACACTTCGTTCACACATCTTTACATGTACTTTGTCCACTTGCCACCCTTCGTTCACACATCTTTACACGGTTCCACAATATTACCACAATGGTATAAAAAATGGAATAAAAAAGAAGAAAAAATTGAAGCAGTGTGTTCTTCAACTGCAATGAAGAAACCGCGCCACAATGAAGAAAGTCTGCCACAATGAAGAAAGTCTGCCACAATAAAGAAAGTCTGCCACAATAAAGAAAGTCTGCCACAGTAAAGAAAGTCTGCCACAATGAAGAAAGTCTGCCACAATAAAGAAAGTCTGCCACAATAAAGAAAGTCTGCCACAATAAAGAAAGTCTGCCACAATAAAGAAAGTCTGCCACAGTAAAGAAAGTCTGCCACAATGAAGAAAGTCTGCCACAATAAAGAAAGTCTGCCACAATAAAGAAAGTCTGCCACAGTAAAGAAAGTCTGCCACAATAAAGAAAGTCTGCCACAATAAAGAAAGTCTGCCACAATAAAGAAAGTCTGCCAATATGAAGAAAGTCTGCCACAATGAAGAAAGTCTGCCACAATAAAGAAAGTCTGCCACAATAAAGAAAGTCTGCCACAGTAAAGAAAGTCTGCCACAGTAAAGAAAGTCTCCCACAATGAAGAAAGTCTGCCACAATGAAGAAAGTCTGCCACAATAAAGAAAGTATGCCACAATAACGAAAGTCTGCCACATTGAAGAAAGTCTGCCACAATGAAGAAAGTCTACCACAATAAAGAAAGTCTGCCACAATGAAGAAAGTCTGCCACAATGAAGGAAGTCTGCCACAATGAAAGAAGTCTGCCACAATGAAGAAAGTCTGCCACAATGAAGAAAGTCTCCCACAATGAAGAAAGTCTGCCACAATAAAGAAAGTCTGCCACAATGAAGAAAGTCTGCCACAGTGAAGAAAGTCTGCTACAAAAAGAAAGTCTGCCACAATAAAGAAAGTCTGCCACAATGAAGGAAGTCTGCCACAATAAAGAAAGTCTGCCACAATGAAGGAAGTCTGCCACAATGAAGGAAGTCTGCCACAATGAAGAAAGTCTCCCACAATTAAGAAAGTCTGCCACAATGAAGGAAGTCTGCCACAATGAAGAAAGTCTGCCACAATGAAGACAGTCTGCCACAATGAAGGAAGTCTGCCACAATGAAGGAAGTCTGCCACAATTAAGGAAGTCTGCCACAATGAAGGAAGTCTGCCACAATGAAGACAGTCTGCCACAATGAAGGAAGTCTGCCACAATGAAGAAAGTCTGCCACAATGAAGGAAGTCTGCCACAATGACGAAAGTCTGCCACAATGAAGAAAGTCTCCCACAATTAAGAAAGTCTGCCACAATGAAGGAAGTCTGCCACAATGAAGAAAGTCTGCCACAATGAAGACAGTCTGCCACAATGAAGGAAGTCTGCCACAATGAAGAAAGTCTCCCACAATGAAGAAAGTCTGCCACAATGAAGACAGTCTGCCACAATGAAGGAAGTCTGCCACAATGAAGAAAGTCTCCCACAATGAAGAAAGTCTGCCACAATGAAGAAAGTCTGCCACAATGAAGAAAGTCTGCCACAATAAAGAAAGTCTGCCACAGTGAAGAAAGTCGCCCACAAGGAAGAAAGTCTGCCACAATGAAGAAAGTCTGCCACAATAAAGAAAGTCTGCCACAATGAAGAAAGTCTCCCACAATGAAGAAAGTCTGCCACAATGAAGGAAGTCTGCCACAGTAAAGAAAGTCTGCCACAGTGAAGAAAGTCTCCCACAATGAAGAAAGTCTGCCACAATGAAGAAAGTCTGCCACAGTAAAGAAAGTCTGCCACAGTGAAGAAAGTCTGCCACAGTAAAGAAAGTCTGCCACAATGAAGAAAGTCTGCCACAGTAAAGAAAGTCTGTCACAGTGAAGAAAGTCTCCCACAATGAAGAAAGTCTGCCACAATGAAGAAAGTCTGCCACAATAAAGAAAGTCTGCCACAGTGAAGAAAGTCTCCCACAATGAAGAAAGTCTGCCACAAAGAAGAAAGTCTGCCACAATGAAGAAAGTCTGCCACAATGAAGAAAGTCTCCCACAATGACGAAAGTCTGCCACAATAAAGAAAGTCTGCCACAATAAAGAAAGTCTGCCACAGTAAAGAAAGTCTGCCACAGTGAAGAAAGTCTGCCGCAATGAAGAAAGTCTGCCACAATGAAGAAAGTCTCCCACAGTGAAGAAAGTCTGCCACAATGAAGGAAGTCTGCCACAATGAAGAAAGTCTGCCACAATAAAGAAAGTCTGCCACAATAAAGAAAGTCTGCCACAATAAAGAAAGTCTGCCACAGTAAAGAAAGTCTGCCACAGTGAAGAAAGTCTCCCACAATGAAGAAAGTCTGCCACAATGAAGAAAGTCTGCCACAATAAAGAAAGTATGCCACAATAACGAAAGTCTGCCACATTGAAGAAAGTCTGCCACAATGAAGAAAGTCTGCCACAATAAAGAAAGTCTGCCACAATGAAGAAAGTCTGCCACAATGAAGGAAGTCTGCCACAATGAAGGAAGTCTGCCACAATGAAGAAAGTCTGCCACAATGAAGAAAGTCTCCCACAATGAAGAAAGTCTGCCACAATAAAGAAAGTCTGCCACAATGAAGAAAGTCTGCCACAGTGAAGAAAGTCTGCTACAAAAAGAAAGTCTGCCACAATAAAGAAAGTCTGCCACAATGAAGGAAGTCTGCCACAATAAAGAAAGTCTGCCACAATGAAGGAAGTCTGCCACAATGAAGGAAGTCTGCCACAATGAAGAAAGTCTCCCACAATTAAGAAAGTCTGCCACAATGAAGGAAGTCTGCCACAATGAAGAAAGTCTGCCACAATGAAGACAGTCTGCCACAATGAAGGAAGTCTGCCACAATGAAGGAAGTCTGCCACAATGAAGGAAGTCTGCCACAATGAAGGAAGTCTGCCACAATGAAGACAGTCTGCCACAATGAAGGAAGTCTGCCACAATGAAGAAAGTCTGCCACAATGAAGGAAGTCTGCCACAATGACGAAAGTCTGCCACAATGAAGAAAGTCTGCCACAATTAAGAAAGTCTGCCACAATGAAGGAAGTCTGCCACAATGAAGAAAGTCTGCCACAATGAAGACAGTCTGCCACAATGAAGGAAGTCTGCCACAATGAAGGAAGTCTGCCACAATGAAGGAAGTCTCCCACAATGACGAAAGTCTGCCACATTGAAGGAAGTCTGCCACAATGAAGAAAGTCTGCCACAATGAAGAAAGTCTGCTACAATGAAGAAACCGCGCCACAATGAAGAAAGTCTGCCACAATGAAGAAAGTCTGCCACAATGAAGAAAGTCTGCCACAATGAAGAAAGTCTGCCACAATGAAGAAAGTCTGCCACAATGAAGAAAGTCTGCCACAATGAAGTAAGTCTGCCACAATGAAGGAAGTCTGCCACAATGAAGAAAGTCTGCCACAGTAAAGAAAGTCTGCCACAATGAAGAAAGTCTGCCACAATGAAGGAAGTCTGCCACAATGAAGAAAGTCTGCCACAATGAAGAAAGTCTGCCACAATGAAGAAAGTCTGCCACAATGAAGAAGTCTGCCACAATGAAGAAAGTCTGCCACAATGAAAGAAAGTCTGCCACAATGAAGAAAGTCTGCCACAATGAAGAAAGTCTGCCACAATGAAGAAAGTCTGCCACAATGAAGAAAGTCTGCCACAGTAAAGAAAGTCTGCCACAATGAAGAAAGTCTGCCACAATGAAGGAAGTCTGCCACAATGAAGAAAGTCTGCCACAATGAAGGAAGTCTGCCACAATGAAGAAAGTCTGCCACAATGAAGAAAGTCTGCCACAATGAAGGAAGTCTGCGACAATGAAGGAAGTCTGCCACAATGAAGAAAGTGCCACAATGAAGAAAGTCTGCCACAATGAAGAAAGTCTGCCACAATGAAGAAAGTCTGCCACAATGAAGGAAGTCTGCCACAATGAAGGAAGTCTGCCACAATGAAGGAAGTCTGCCACAATGAAGAAAGTCTGCCACAATGAAGGAAGTCTGCCACAATGAAGAAAGTCTGCCACAATGAAGAAAGTCTGCCACAATGAAGAAAGTCTGCCACAATGAAGAAAGTCTGCCACAATGAAGAAAGTCTGCCACAATGAAGAAAGTCTGCCACAATAAAGAAAGTCTGCCACAATGAAGAAAGTCTGCCACAATGAAGAAAGTCTGCCACAATAAAGACAGTCTGTAGCAGCAGCCGGTTGTGTGAGAAAGGCAATAATGGGCAACGTAAGCAGGATAGAAAAAAGACACCGCAACCCGAACAGTCCAGAAAGCCGCGGAGAAAGTTCTCGAACAAAGCCTGGTTAGATAACACGACTTAGCCACAGACAATGACTGGGACTGCCAGAAGCCCACCCCTCACCTATCACCGAGAGATATTGACATGAATGACACCTGGCCTTATATAAAGATGTGCACATTCCACGGAACATGTTGATTGCCTGCTGTTGAATTGTTTCTTGCCAGATTGCCGCGGGTTATCGGCCAACACCTGGCACTGACAAACTAGTGCCAGCTATGAGCAGTTGTTGATTAGAAGGGCAGACACACGCTTGTACCTACATCGCTGCGTGCCTCTCAAGTGGCTGGGGGTCAGCAAAGCAGGTTAGACACTAATTTGCTGGCTGCTGGGTCAATGCGTTGACTTGATTGTCTGGGCTAATGGATAGACAATCACAGCCAATTACCGCTGCACATAAATGGGCCGTTTGTCTCACGTGTCTGCGCGTTTCTTCATTAGACGGCGGCAATGTCTGGCTAAATGAATGGTCCCCGGCGGGAGATGACACCCGACGTGATGTTTGTTTAAGCATGTGATTATCTCTGGACACTTGAGTCAGCTCGTCACAGTACAGGAGAATCATGGCGGACCTAATTCATAGCTGCGGTGTCTTAGGGAAGGTCCTTGAGTGGGTCGGTAGATCCAGGGGACAGCTTCGGTAGATCCAGGAGACAGGGTCGGTAGTTCCAGGTGACTGGGTCAGGGAAATATGAATGCCAGGTCAGAGTGGGTCGGTAGATCCAGGAGACAGGGTCGGTAGTTCCAGGTGACTGGGTCAGGGATATATGAATGCCAGGTCAGAGTGGGTCGGTAGATCCAGGGGACAGCTTCGGTAGATCCCAGAGACAGGGTCCGTAGATCCAGGAGACAGGGTAGGTAGTTCCAGGGGACAGGGTCGGTAGTTCCAGGTGACTGGGTCAGGGATATATGAATGCCAGGTCAGAGTGGGTCGGTAGATCCAGGGGACAGGTTCGGTAGATCCCGGAGACTGGGTCCGTAGATCCAGGAGACAGGGTAGGTAGTTCCAGGGGACAGGGTCGGTAGTTCCAGGTGACTGGGTCAGGGATATATGAATGCCAGGTCAGAGTGGGTCGGTAGATCCAGGGGACAGGTTCGGTAGATCCCGGAGACAGGGTCCGTAGATCCAGGAGACAGGGTAGGTAGTTCCAGGGGACAGGGTCGGTAGTTCCAGGTGACTGGGTCAGGGATATATGAATGCCAGGTCAGAGTGGGTCGGTAGATCCAGGGGACAGGTTCGGTAGATCCCGGAGACAGGGTCCGTAGATCCAGGAGACAGGGTAGGTAGTTCCAGGGGACAGGGTCGGTAGTTCCAGGTGACTGGGTCAGGGATATATGAATGCCAGGTCAGAGTGGGTCGGTAGATCCAGGGGACAGGTTCGGTAGATCCCGGAGACTGGGTCCGTAGATCCAGGAGACAGGGTAGGTAGTTCCAGGGGACAGGGTCGGTAGTTCCAGGTGACTGGGTCAGGGAAATATGAATACCAGGTCAGAGTGCTCTTTATAACCCGAATGTAATGTAGCACATCTCCGGGATTTACTGAATGTCATGTAGCACATCTCCGGGACTTACCGAATGTCATGTAGCACATCTCCGGGACTTACCGAATGTCATGTCGCACATCTCCGGGACTCACCGAATGTCATGTAGCACATCTCCGGGACTCACCGAATGTCATGTAGCACATCTCCGGGACTCACCGAATGTCATGTAGCACATCTCCGGGACTCACCGAATGTCATGTAGCACATCTCCGGGACTCACCGAATGTCATGTAGCACATCTCCGGGACTCACCGAATGTCATGTAGCACATCTCCGGGACTCACCGAATGTCATGTAGCACATCTCGGTGACTTACCGAATGTCATGTAGCACATCTCCGGGGCTTACTGAATGTCATGTAGCACATCTCCGGGACTTACCGAATGTCATGTAGCACATCTCCGGGACTCACCGAATGTCATGTAGCACATCTCCGGGACTTACCGAATGTCATGTAGCACATCTCCGGGACTTACCGAATGTCATGTAGCACATATCAGGAATTCACCGAATGTCATGTAGCACATCTCCGGGACTTACCGAATGTCATGTAGCACATATCAGGAATTCACCGAATGTCATGTAGCACATCTCGGGGACTTACCGAATGTCATGTAGCACATCTCCGGGACTTACCGAATGTCATGTAGCACATCTCAGGAATTCACCGAATGTCATGTAGCACATCTCGGGGACTAACCGATTGTCATGTAGCACATCTCCGGGACTTACCGAATGTCATGTAGCACATATCAGGGACTAACCGAATGTCATGTAGCACATCTCCGGGACTCACCGAATGTCATGTAGCACATCTCCGGGACTTACCGAATGTCACGTAGCACATCTCAGGGAATTCACCGAATGTCATGTAGCACATCTCCGGGACTCACATATAATGCTCTGTACCATACCGTATCAGATGCAGAGTGTTTGTATTTTTGTCTGTGTGCGTCTGCATGTCTGTCTATGTCCTCTCTGTATTTCTATGTCCTGTCTGTATTTCTATGTCCGGTCTGTATTTCTTTGTCCTTCTGTGTGTTTATGTGTCTGTCTGTAACAATTTGTGTCCTATGTGTATGTCTGTGTGCCTATGCCCTGTTTTTATTTATATGTCCGTCTGTGTGTATTTGTCTGTCTAGGTGTCAGTGTGTCTGCGCGTGTATGTGTCTGCTTGCTTATCTAGGTTTCTGTATATGTGTCTATGTATCTGCGTGTGTGTCTATGTGTCTGTCGGTGCGTCTATTGTGTCGTTTGTCTATGAGTCTATCTGTGTGTCTCTGTGTCTGTCTAGGTGTCAATGTGTCTGTCTGATTGTCTATGTATGTGTCTAACCGTGTGTATCTGTCCGTGTTTCTGTAAACCGCATCCAGAGATTTTTATGGTGTGTCATTGTAACTCACCTGTTTGACTTAACACCACACCTGTTTGACTTGAGATCTCACCTGTTTGACTTGGAATCTCACCTGGTTTAACTTGGGATCTCACCTATTTGACCTGAAATCTCACCTGTTTGACCTGAGATCTCACCTGTTTGACTTGGGATCTCACCTGATTTAACTTACGATCACACCTGATTTAACCTGGGATCTCACTTTTTTGACTTGACATTTCACCTGTTTGATTTGACATCTCACCTGTCTTACTAGGGATCTCACATGTTTGACTTGACATATCACCTGTTTGACTTGACATTTCACCAGTTTGATTTGGGATCTCACCTGATTTAACCTGGGATCTCACCTTTTTGACCTAAGATCTCACCTGTCTGACCTGGCATCTCACCTGTCTGACTTGGGATCTCACCTGTGTTACTTGGAATCTTACCTGTCTGACTTGGGATCTTACCTGTCTGACTTGGAATCTTACCTGTCTGACTTGGGATCTTACCTGTCTGACTTGGGATCTCACCTGTGTTACTTGGAATCTTACCTGTCTGACTTGGAATCTTACCTGTCTGACTTGGGATCTTACCTGTCTGACTTGGGATCTTACCTGTCTGACTTAGGATTTCACCTGTCTGACTTGGAATCTTATCTGTCTGACTTAGGATTTCACCTGTCTGACTTCGGATTTCACCTGTCTGACTTGGGATCTTACCTGTCTGACTTGGAATCTTACCTGTCTGACTTGGAATCTTACCTGTCTGACTTGGGATCTTACCTGTCTGACTTGGAATCTTACCTGTCTGACTTAGGATTTCACCTGTCTGACTTCGGATTTCACCTGTCTGACTTGGAATCTTACCTGTCTGATTAAGGATTTCACCTGTCTGACTTGGAATCTTATCTGTCTGACTTAGGATTTCACCTGTCTGACTTGAAATCTTATCTGTCTGACTTAGGATTTCACCTGTCTGATTTAAAATCTCACGTGTTTTACTTGGGATCTCATCTTTTTGATTTGAGATCTCACCTGTCTGGTGTTGGGATCTCACCTCTTTGGCTTCTGTCTCAACTGTTTGATTTAGGTTCTCTATGGCTTCTGACCCAACTGTTTGATTTAGGTTCTCTTTGGCTTCTGACTCAACTGTTTGATTTAGGTTCTCTTTGGCTTCTGACTCAACTGTTTGATTTAGGTTCTCTTTGGCTTCTGACTCAACTGTTTGATTTAGGTTCTCTTTGGCTTCTGACTCAACTGTTTGATTTAGGTTCTCTTTGGCTTCTGACTCAACTGTCTGATTTAGGTTCTCTTTGGCTTCTGACTCAACTGTTTGATTTAGGTTCTCTTTGGCTTCTGACTCAACTGTTTGATTTAGGTTCTCTTTGGCTTCTGATCGCACCTCTCTGGCTTCAGATTTCATCTTTCTGACTTCGGAGCTCACCTGTATGGCTTCAGATCCCCCCTGTGTGACTTTTAATTTCAACTGTCTGTCTTCTTACCTCACCTGTCTTCTGACCTCACCTGTCTTCTCTTCTGATCACATCTGTCTGACTGTGAGCAAGTGTGCTAGGTCTCCACGTCCATGGACACGTGTCTACAGCGTCAACTCCTCACCCCCACTCTCCCCCAGCTCCTTTCAGGATATTATTATATTGAGTTTTAAAAAAATCGTCGATTTTGTACAGACATAACATAGCCATCCCAGATACATCCAACAAACATCTCACAGACATCTCAAAGACATCCAACAAACATCTCACAGACATCTCAAAGACATCCAACAAACACCTCACAGACATCTCAAAGACATCCAACAAACACCTCACAGACATCTCAAAGACATCCAACAAACACCACACTGACATCTCAAAGACATCCAACAAACACCTTACAGACTTCTCAAAGACATCCAACAAACACCTCACAGACATCTCAAAGACATCCAACAAACATCTCACAGACATCTCAAAGACATCCAACAAACACCTCAGAGACATCTCAAAGTCATTCCACAGATACATCATGGACATCTGAAAGATATATCACAGACATCTCAACATCCTATTTACATCACAAAGACATTTCAAAGATATCTGAAAGACATATGGTAGACCTTGCGCAGACATCCCACAGACATCTCACAGACATCCCACAGACATCTCACAGACATCCCACAGACATCTCACAGACATCCCACAGATATCAATGGCAAATTTAACAGACATCTCACCGATGTCTTACTGACATATCAAAGACATCTCACAGTATCTCACAGATATCCCACAGACATCTCAAAGACATCTCATGGACATTTCACAGACATCTCAAAGACATCTCATGGAATTTCACAGACATCTCAAAGACATCTTACAAACTTCTTACAGACATAACACAGATATTCCACATACATCTAACAGACACCTTACTGACATCTCGCAGACATCTCACAGACATAAAACAGATACCTCACAGACATAACGCAAACACCATACTGACATCTTAATTGTCTCAGCAGTCCTCCTGGTCTCAGAGAACCGGAAGTCACAGAGTTGTTCAGACAAAATGGCAGTAGTTTCAGGGTAAAGAGCAAGGTAAACAGCCAGGACAATGTAGTCACGTGATGAGATGTGGTGACTGGTACCTTTCCTCTCTGACAACTGCCGATAGTCACATGATGAGATGTGGTGACTGGTACCTTTCCTCTTTGACAACTGCCGATAGTCACATGTTGAGATGTGGTGACTGGTACCTTTCCTCTCTGACAACTGCTGATAGTCACATGATCGGATGTGGTGACTGGTGCCTTTCCTCTCTGACAACTGCTGATAGTCACATGATCGGATGTGGTGACTGGTGCCTTTCCTCTCTGACAACTGCCGATAGTCACATGATCGGGTGTGGTGACTGGTGCCTTTCCTCTCTGACAACTGCTGATAGTCACATGATCGGATGTGGTGACTGGTGCCTTTCCTCTCTGACAACTGCCGATAGTCACATGATGGGATGTGGTGACTGATGCCTTTCCTCTCTGACAACTGCCGATAGTCACATGATGGGATGTGGTGACTGGTGCCTTTCCTCTCTGACAACTGCTAATAGCTACATCAGGAGATCAATCTTGTCAGACCCAAAAACTACCCCTACCACTGTGAGCAGCGAACGCAGACCCAAGTGTTGGACAGGTAGCGATGTCCGCGTTTACCACTCAACCACTTGTGTAGAGACCATTGGACGTGCTCCTTCAAGGGTGGTTTGACTGTCCCAGCGACACGAAGATGTGTATGCTAGAGGGCAGAACAAAAAAAAAAGATACCCTGTTCAACCTACTCCAAAACTGGCAACAGTAGGCGTTTCCTGCAGCGCTGGCTGGGCGTGGGTATGGCGTGGGTATGGCGTGGGTATGGCGTGGGTATAGCGTGGTTATGGCGTGGGGCTGATGAAGGTTTGACCAACGTACCCTCACCGAGTTATACCCTGAGGTATACCCTGACTGAGTGACACACTCTCTCTCCCCCTTTCTCTCTTGCTCGCTCGCTGTTTCCACCTCTCTCCAACAGACACACTATTGTGCACACGCACAGATTCATTCTAAAAAAGGGTACATAATCCCTTATATCTTTCAGCTTTCATGCTATTTCCGTATTAATTCCCCTAAAAACAACAAGCCAAGTGAAGATATGTTGCCTAGCCCTCACTCATCCACTCTGTTTCACAAACATCCACAAGTGAAGATACGTGGTCTAGCCCTAACTCATCCACTCTGTTTTACAAACATCCACAAGTGAAGATACGTGGCTTCGCCCTCACTCATCCACTCTGTTTCACAGACATCCACAAGTTGGAGATATATGGCCTCGCCCTCACTCATCCACTCTGTTTCACAAACATCCACAAGTGAATATACGTGGCCTACCCCTTACTCATCCACTCTGTTTCACAAACATCCACAAGTTGGAGATATGTGGCCTCGCCCTCACTCATCCACTCTGTTTCACAAACATCCACAAGTGAAGATACGTGGCCTAGCCATAACTCATCCACTCTGTTTCACAAACATCTACAAGTGAAGATACGTGGCCTAGCCCTCACTCATCCACTCTGTTTCACAAACATCCACAAGTTGGAGATATGTGGCCTTGCCCTTACTCATCCACTCTCTTTCACAAACATCAACATGTTGGAGATATGTGGCCTAGCCCTCACTCATCCACTCTGTTTCACAAACCTCCACAAGTGAAGATATGTGGCCTCGCCCTCACTCATCCACTCTGTTTCACAAACATCCACAAGTGAACGTATGTGGCCTAGCCCTAACTCATCCACTCTGTTTCACAAACATCCACAAGTGAAGATACGTGGCCTAGCCCTAACTCATCCACTCTGTTTCACAAACATCTACAAGTGAAGATACGTGGCCTAGCCCTAACTCATCCACTCTGTTTCACAAACATCTACAAGTGAAGATACGTGGCCCAGCTCTCACTCGTCCACTCTGTTTTACAAACATCCACAAGTTGGAGATATGTAGCCTCCCCCTCACTTATCCACTCTGTTTCACAAACATCCACAAGTTGGAGATATTTGGCCTAGCCCTCACTCATCCACTCTGTTTCACAAACATCCACAAATGGATGTGTGCTTGTGGCTGCGCGTGTGTGTGCCTCTGTGAGTGTGTCTTTAGGTGTCTTTTTGTGTGGTTTTATGTGTGTTTGTGTGTGTGTGGCTGTGTGTGTGTTTGGGTTGTTAGTAGGGCTGTACCGAATATTCGCTTCGTATTCGCTTCGGTGCCGAATAGTGGACCTAATAGCTATTCGGTATTCGGCCGAATAGTGGCGGTCGGGCAGAATACGAAAAGTGGTTTCTGCATACACTGCGATGGACTGAAATAACTCTCTCATTAATAATGTCACAATTTATAGCCGACTTTTCTTGATTTTCGCCGCGGCACCCCTGGCATATGCACCCAGTTTTAGAACCTCTGCTGTAATGCCTCGGAGGAGTCAGCAGGCGCTGTTACCACGCAACCGGGTCGTGGTTTTTCCTGCTACGACAGATTTAGGCAACGCTACTGTTGTGTTAAAGAAGGCATAAAGAAACTTAAGAGTGTATCTGTGTGTGTGTGTGAGAGAGAGAGAGTGGGAGAGAGAGAGAGAGAGAGAGAGAGAGAGAGAGAGAGAGAGAGAGCATGCATTTTTTCGTTCTTGCGGAGTGTCTTTGCCCAAATCAAATTGAAGATATTGCGAACGAGAATATGAAGGTGCATTTAAATTACATCGAACGAACGCCTCAACGAACGATGATTTAAAAGAGGCGAGGAGCCGAAGACCCTAATCACGACATCAAAGGAGACCAGTCATCAATTTTATTCGGCCATGTTTATGAGAGAGAGAAAAGGAATGTGATGACTACGGAAATTCTGTGAAAGAGAGATAGAAAAAGACAATGAATAGAGATTCTTGATCTAGTCTTGTTGCATGGCATGGAGGTGTGTCCAGCAGACGATCTAATACTGCCCTGCAGGAGTCGCAGATTGTGCGATGGCATAATCGCCCCGCCAGTCGGCAAGGCACCTGAGATGATAAAAACTATTCGTATTCTATTCGTATACGGGCCAAATAGTTGTGCCGCACTATTCGTATTCGTCGAATAGTGAAAAATCACTATTCGGTAACAGCCCTAGTTGTTAGCGTGTGTGTCGGAGTGTGGTGTTCTTGAGAGGTGTGTCTGTGTTGGGTATATGTTTTATGTATGTATGTATGGGTAATGTATTGTGATGTGGTAATGTATGTATTTGTTTATTATGTATGTATTTTGATGTAGTAGTATTTGTTGTATGTATGTATGTTTTTATATGTTGTATGTATTTATGATGTATTTAAAGTAGGGATGTTTATGTTATGGGGAGTATGAGGCTGAGGTTTTATGTATGTAGTTGGATGTTGGATTATTATGTATGATGTATGTATGTAGTTGTATGTATGGTTGGGTTGTATTAGTATTTTTTAGGTACGTAGTTGTAGTATGTAGTAGTAGGATTTATTTTGGGAAGTAGTATTTTTGAGGTTGA
>CAJHNH020002052.1:6916-26916 GCA_905116865.2 Candidula unifasciata
GGGGGGGACGGGAAAAATTTTTGACATCATGACAGGGAACAGTGTAAATTTGACTGACAGTACACGAGACGAAAGTTGTGGGTCAACAAAACTCCCAAGCAAAGGGATGCCTTTCAAAGTAGATATAACCCAATATTTTATTATTTTTCCACTGCTAAGCTAAAATTTTGGGATTAATAAACTAAGTTTATTTGGTCGGAAATGCTAAGTTTAATATAGGAAATATTAAACCAACTATGTTATATGTTGGAAGATAAATTGAATACTTTGATTATAAAAAGAAAAGATATTTTATTTTGTTTGGAATGCTAAGTTTTATATTAGTGAATATTTAAAAAAAATTTTTATTTTGTTTGGAATGCAAATTTTATAAAAGTGTTTATATAAAAAAAAATTTTTTTTTATTTTTGAAATGGGGGTTTTTTAATTTTAGTGAAAAAACCAAAAATTTTTATTTTTTTTAAATCCCAATTTTAAAATTGGTGTTTATTTATTCATAGTTTAAAAGGTCGGGACGGAAAATTTATAGAATTATCCTCCGTTTCTTTAAAAATTCAACGAAACGATATTTCAATTTTTCCCTGGAAGCCGTTTTTCTGCGTTAAGAAAATAACTTGAAGCGGGCTACGGGGGATCAAACCGTAAAATTGTCCATCTCTTTACAATAAAAATCTTAAGCTTTTAAGTAAATAATATTAAGTATGCTTGCCTTTAGGGAAAAGGCAAAAATAATGCTTTGAAATGCTAAAAGAAAACCAATTCCTTTTAAAGGTTTAAAAAAATCAGCATCCAAAACTGAGAGAAACTGGCACTCAAAGTGAAAAATTTGAGAAGATTGGTCTTTGAGCGTTTTTGTTCACTGACCGTTTTACAAATGATTTGCTGCATGCCGACAGCGTCGCTCAAAGCACGAACTCAGCAGCTCTGGTAAACCAAAGAAAATAAAAAGAACCAGAACTCGCTACATTGACACATGCACTTCCTACATGGAAAATCATTCCTCATAAAACATGCACTCATTAATGGGAAAAATGCCCGTACTGGAAACATGCACTTCCCACTGAAAAAGCACCAAAAACTGGAAAAATGCATCGTACATGGAAAAAAGCATTCCACATGGAAAAAGCTTCATTTGGAAAATGCATTCATACGGGAAAAATGCATCCTTTCATGGAAAAATGCACTAACTAATGGGAAAAATCAAACATTCTTGGAAACATGCCTTTTCCCGGAAAAAAGCACTTTCAAAAGGAAACATGCATTTATTACAGGAAAAAAAGCATTTTTATGGAAAAATGCATCCTTACATGGGGAAAAATCACTAACTACATGGAAAGCAAACCTTCTGGAAAAAATGCATCCTTTTCGGAAACATGCACTAACTACATGGAAACATGCAATCACTTCTTGGAACATGCCTTTTAAATGGAAAAAATGCCCTCCTACATGGAAAAAAAGCAACATTCGTAGAAAAAATGACTTTCAACATGGAAACATGCACTCCTACATCGTGGCACAGACATCGGCGATCAAGACTCTGCACGGCTTGCTGTCAGATAGTTTCATGAATTTGAGGTTACATAATTGTTTAAACTCATGTGTGTATGCTTTGCCTCAACAACATTCTGAGTAGGTAAAGTATAAGATCCTTGTATCCCAATGGAGCATAGTTTATGCGTATCTAGTACAAGTATAGACTATTTGACAGTTGATAGATCTTGTTTTTCATCTTCTTCTTCTACTTCTTTTCTTCTTCTTTCTTCTTCTTCTTCTTCTTCTTCTTCTTCTTCTTCTTCTTCTTCTTCTTCTTCTTCTTCTTCTTCTTCTTCTTCTTCTTCTTCTTCTTCTTCCTCTTCTTCCTCGCTTCTCCTTCGGGTGTCGAGGAAGATATAGGGTTCTGCTTCTCGCTCTTCTGCTCGCCTCTACAATAGGTAAATCCTGGTGTTGTAGAGTTACTTTGATGTTATCTTTCCCTCTCTTTTGATGTATGCCTTTTGTGGCATGGAGTCATCAGGTATTCTCTCTAAGTTTGCCAACCATTTGAATTGCTGTTTGTGTGTAATTTAGAATTGATTCTGTGCTGTCTTTTTCTCGTATGACCTTATTTCTGATTTTATTTCTTCTAGTCTCTACAGCAGCCATCCCTTCTCAGATATCTCTTTTCCATGTCTACTAATTGTCTTTTCTGGTTTGTTGTCAGTGTGGCATTTGTAGTGTAGAGTCGATAGCCAATAAGATAAATATCCATCGGACGGCTTCATTTCACATTATGTTTCCTGGCGCCTATTTCAGGCCTGATTGACCTGGCAGCTGTAATGCTGTCATGGTGCAGATTCGACAAAGATGCTTACTGTACTTATAAGCGCATTGAACTTTCTTTTAATGCGTTCTTTAGCACTGCTTCGAGGTGTACTTCTCCATGCTGCCATTGTGTTATACAAAACAAACAGTCGTCTTATCTTCACTCCAGCAAACACTGATGAATCGGCCATTTGGTAAGTGATCTTCAGCAGATCAGTGCTACTTCTTTAGGTCACAGCTGATATCCGTTCACGGAAAGGATTGCACTGCTTACATATGGAAGGCAATCAATTATAAATGTGCATACTGGGATATTAATGTCAGAGAAAAGTCTTTTTCAAACCAGTCACTCATCATAAAGATGAATGAACGCACATGGTGTTCGTCCATCACGAATGATGAAGACCACTTTCGTCCAAACTAGTAATGATCAATGATTATGAGTATGAAGATGGCTGATTAGTCTAATATGAGGCTGGAAAGTTCTTGAGCAGTGCGGACAACAGATGGAAGCCGCAGCAAGTGTGAGAGTAGCAGCACGATCTTTCTATCTGCTTCCGTTTCTCTTTCTGTGCAACCTCCGCCCTCCAGAACGGTCTTACTCCACAGCCTCCCACGCCGCTGTGTGGATGCTTAAAGAATTGAGAGCAGTCTTTAGAGTGTCCTTAAAGCTCTTGTTCTGTCCTCTCTGGGACATTTTCCCTTGCTGGAGCTCGCCATAAAATACTCTCTGTGGGAGGCGTTGGTCTAGCATGCGGGTTAGGTGATCAGCCCAACGCAGCTGATAATTCTTCAGTATCGTATGGATGCTAGGCAGGCTTGCCCTATCAAGAACCACAGTATATGGGATCTTATCCTGCCATTTGATTTATAGGGCTTGGGAAACTGACTAAAGCCGTGGTCTCCAACCTTCTCAGTTTGTCCCCTTCCTCCCTGACTATATGGCAACCCCCTTCAACCACAAGGTTTTCGCCTCCAGATTTGGATTCTGCAGGATTTACATCTAGTGGATGAGAATCAAACCGCTTCAGATCGTAGAAACCCCTTTAACAGTATTACCGCATAGCACAATCATACTGGAGTACCACAAAACCATCACAAGAAACCTGCAGTCCAGTATAGGTGCGCTGAGATTCTTTCTTGTCAATATCTGTTTTGTGTCGCTGTTTATGAAGGTTTAATAGTTTACATGCAACAGAGCCAGTGTGAGCTTGTAGCTTCGTATGATGTGATGGGCGGTTTTAAGCTGTCAGTGACTTCTTTAATCTATTTGCATCTCTGCCCCCCTCTGTCCCTTCGTATTTCCATTTTCATGTTGTATGCTCCCACTGCCCGCATTATTGGATTCATTCTCACAATTTAAAAACAAATTCAGTCTTTTTGATCTAGGAAATAGTTCTTGTAATCTCATAATATTTTACCAATACATACACACTCTCATTCAAACCCATGATGCACAATTATGCATGCATATACTTACCAACCTATATACCCATGCACACATTACCACCCAAACCTAAAATACCTATACTTACATACACATACATACATGTCTATGATACACACAAGTATTAATGTATATACATAACAACCTATACTTACTCACCCATACATAACCATGACACACACGGATCCATGCATATACTTACCAACATATACTTACACAACCATACATATCCGTGACACACACGTATTTATGCATAAACATACCAATCATCCATACAAACATGCATGAATAAATAGACAATGTTACATTTACGATCAGGGAACGCAAAATCACTTAGCGGAAGTATCTCCCATAGGAATCTACGTTACGCAGTAAAATATTCTCACAGCAGCAACTACAGCTGTTGTAGAGTGAAGTGTTAGGCAACCCCGTCTAGACAACAGCATGTAATGGGGGTGGCTTGTTTTTCTTCTTGGCAGCTTTACTTGACAGTAAACTCTAACAAGTTTACAGTACTCATTTTTTAAAGCTTGGGTCGTTCCAGAACTGCGCTGGCAGAAATTAATACAATCATGCTTCTCAGGCGGATCAAACAAGGAGCGCTGTCTTTGATTGGAATCTGAGTTTAAATATCTGGGTGCAGTATTCACCGAAGATTGGGAGAATTATCATCAGTCCACAAGTCCTTTACAGAACGTCGCTCTGTTTAAGGCACGTCAGAAAGTATCCCTTTTCCTAGCCAGCTCTCTGGTTCCATGTGCTTTCAATGCCAATGCATCATCAGTGTCTTTCATCACCGTCTTTTCCAAGCCACCATACCGCTTGACGTGGCCAAAAAACTTCAACTTTCGGGACAGGATGCTGTTAATGAGTCAGTTCTCCTTGATGTTCAACTCGTCCAGAATGTCGATGTTTTTCCTCTTCCTGATCGATGGTATTCTAAGAATTTGTCTATAACATTTCAATTCAAAAGCTCAAATCCTTTTCCTCAATGACTGAGTAAGTTGCCAAAGAAAAAATGCATGGTCTCAAAATTGTTACTTTAACCAATTTTCTAGCACTTTGCCATAGGTTCTTTATGCTATTTAATCTCTGCATTGCTAATGCAAGTCTTCATCTGACTTGTTTTGAGCAGTCGCCACTGTTGTTCACTAAAGAGTCCAAGTATTCGAAATCTGGGAGAATGAATAAGGAAATTACCGTCAGATGAAGTCAAGCTGATCATATATTGGGACAGCTGGTTTTCCTCATAAGACCATCCAATCAACACAAAGAAATAACTCATACAAAGTATATTCATTCAAACTCTATGCTACCACTGCCAGACATGGTCACTCAAAACAAACCAGGAAAGAAAATTAGTATTTATAGATATTAGATGTCTGAGAAAAGCTGCAAAGTGACCAGAAGTGGTAAAATCAGAAAAAAAAGACAAGTGAAAAGGTTGGTATAGCACCAGTTCTAAATTACATCCAACGACAGCAGATCGAGTGCTTTGACTCGTTAAAGATAACACTTTGTGACGCCGTGCCATACAAGGCAAACACCAAAAGATAAGGAGGACATAGGGCACACGTAGACTGTCACATACCACTCGTGTTGCGCGCATGATTTAAAGGATATCTCCTTAAGAACCAACAGCACTCTGAAATAAATAATGTTAAGGCGTCGGCTCGTATTGGTCTAAGGGATATCCCGTGGCCATTATACGCTCAACTTATTTCAGGAGTAGGACAACTCAAGCTCTGGCACTACATAATATCTAATATTCCTATGCACACTTGGCTGGACTTCCCCACTACTATAAAAAGATAGCCCCCAGGCTATGATAGCATACTATCATAGCCATGTTAACACAGATTACACTTACTAATCACACAAATATCTAAGCTAGACAGTTGGAATAGTGAAACAGGGACACACAAGTCAGCCATGAAAATTTCTGAATGGATGTAATAATTGCAACATATAAAAGATACATAAAGATGATGTTGAAACAGCCATACGAATGTCAGAGAGTTCAGGAATCATCATAGTGCCTATGGGCAGACACGTAAATGGAGCATGTGGTGTGTCATTTCACATGTTACTTATCCAATTTGGCAGGTCACTGCTCCCCTCAGTCCATGGTGATTTGAACAGACTGACTCAATAGACTGCTTTTCCTCTGGTTGATCTGGTAAACACTGATCTTCTTACATATGAGAACAAAGGAACTGTGCTTGAGCCCAATAAAGCTCATGAAGAAGGCTTTCTTGGAGTGATGATACAGGTGGCCTGCAACAACTGTCTCTCAGCAACTGGAACTCACACACAAGCTCATGTCATGTTGAAGTTGTTGTAACAATAGGTAGGATTTTGGGTTGGTTTGGTGATAGGGATGGTGTGGGTTGGTAATTGTTGACTGGACTGTGACTCGTTTGCCTGACTTTTAAGGAGATATCATCCTGCCAGGAAAGAACTCAGAATTAGTATTCATCTTAAGATTCACACACCAAGCTCAATTTATTTCCCTCTACCCTTCTCAGTCACTCAGAGGATAACTCTCAAGAACAGGAGACAATTTCCCCTTCATTTATATGTCTGTATGTCACTACAAGAGATAGAAGACAAGGTACATAGTGGAGATAGATAGACACTACTACACATAGAACATCCTCTCTCCACCTTCCTATTTGCACCCGCAGACAGGCATTCTATCCCGTTCTAACATGCATATTTTATACCTCCACAATCTGCCCACTGCACGCCCAGTGTTGTGCTAAAAATACCTCTGACTCAGAGTGCCTAGCTGGCCGACGTACGACCCAGTTAAATATGTCTGCTAGTCGACACAAACTCCGTTGTCTGGTCAGATAATAATTAACTTGCTGGTTTAATATCTTTATAATGGTGTGGGTCATGTATAACACAAACTATTAGGGGCGTCAACGTCACGACTAGTCCAAAGTGTAGGGTTTGGTTGTTCACTCCGTGACATAGACCAAGAACAAGATTTAAAGATAACCTTCGAGCAATTCTACAACAGCAGGATGTGTCTATGGTCGGGGCGACCACAAGTGCAAAAAGCTGAACTTGTGTCTCCCTCGAGACCAGAAGCGGTAAAAGAGGAAGTGAAAAAGAATGAGAAACTGTTGCGGAAGGGAGACTCACTAACCTCTGTGCCACTTAAACTGTTGAAAATGAAGTAGAGCTTCTATGAAATTATTCAATTCCTGCGAGTGTCAAGAATGCTGAATTTCTTCTTATCAGATCAATTTTTCTCTAGGAAACAGAGTGTATTAGATTCATTGACTTTGGCAAAGACAAATTGCTCTTTGTGAACCATTTTAAGTTGAACCATTGGTTTCTGAAACTTGTCAAATGTCATGCATAGGAAAGAAATTACAAATGCACTTCGTAACAGCATTCACAATGAATGGATAAAAGTTCACATAAAGATTAAAATTGTGGAATGACCTCTCCTTTCCTCGAGACTTCAGTACAATAGCACCCCTTCCCCCACCCCACGCTTCTTCTCATTAATATAACATATTTTGAGCTTAGGGGAACTGAGGCGCTCTAGCGAAATTTGTTACACGGTTAAGCCCCCCCCCCCCCCCCACACCCCCCTCACCTACCCCCCACTCCCTCACCCCCAACCCCTTTTCCTTAGCCTCTTCCCGCAACGATTATAGACGATATCTTTCTGTTATTTTTCAAGCCTCACCCGGGCTAGCTGGGAAGTCTTTACATAACCTAACCGTTAAAGAGGGTTTTTACCCGGGTGATTCTCATCCGAATGGTGGCACTTTGTGTCACCTAGTGTTTGTCGCTCCTTTTGCGGTGGGGTTGAATGTCACTCAATATGTCAAAAATATTATTTTTATTCACCCATCAACTATTGTGCTCCTACCCGGTTGACAATGTGTTGGAAAGTTAGACATGCCTAATCAAGCTCCATTCAAGTCCCCATAAATTCTTTACCATTCCCCCCCCCCCCCCCCATCCCCCCAACATGGGATTGGTTTTTTTTTCGTCTCCCTTGCTACAGTGAGTAAACTGGTGGTCGGAAATGTGTGCTTTCTCAATATGCTACCCCAAATGGGAAATCCACAGGTCACGCGGGACAGTTTAATATTTCAGGGGGTGGTAGAAAGTCTGCATGCAGTCATGGGACCTAGGCTGCATGCAGTCGTGGGACCTAGGCTGCACTCTCTCATGGGACGTAGCTGGGTTTGGGTTAGGGCCATTTCTAGATGTTGTGGGGTTGTTAAAAGCATTATAAAGCCGGGAAACCCAATCTTATCAGCGTCTAAAATTTTTGGACTGTCCTATGACGTCATCTGGGGGGTAGGATATCACGAAAAAACCCAGAAATGTGTCTTTTTTTCTTTTAAGTCGACCTTTCTTTCCTAGATGATGTGGTGTATGCAGGAAACCTGGAAATGTTTTCGGAACTAAAACCAGGCAACGCAAGAAAGACCTTATTAGCCGCCAAATGTCGATTGGTCAGTTTATATACTGAACCAGCAACATATACTCCTTTATGACACGGAACAAACCTCGTTACTCTAGTTTCCTTTAACTTTTACTTAGATATAATGGCAAAAACAATTGTTAAAACACTGGGGGAAATGCTGCAGGCAGGTCAAACAATAGGTAGTAAGAGGTATTTACATGCACATATCTAACTTACTTGTATACAGACGGTTGATTCCCCACCTTCCAGTGGCAGCTGGTACCAGAGCATTCTCCTTAGATAGAAAACAAAACTATCTCTTCAGATGCTCTTTAATGAAATGTGTGTCTGGTTTCAGTCCCACTCTTTTAATTTTGTTGTTGTTGTTGTTGTATCATGTTGCTCCGGCAACGCTTCTTATCTCTGTTGTTGTGATTGTGCGTTCATTAGACGTAGTATGGGTCCCTGTTGGACACTGGTAGCACAGTGTCAGTCATGAAATGGTTGTTTATAGAATTTGTCTTGGTAAACAATTCCCATGTGCATCACACCAACTATTACGGTAAAGCTGCCTGCATTACTGGGCCGATAAGGAATGCGTCACACAGTAGTAAATACAGAATCAACTCGATTAAAGATCAGTTTTGCGTTAAGTTCCAGTCCTGGTGACAAATTTATCAGATGAAATCAAGTCAGCGTAACAGCTAATTACTTAGCGAACATTAAATGAAACCGAACCAGCCTATCTTATCAGTCACCCATCTGCATAATGTGACTCTGTATTTATCTTTCTGTATATCATATACCTCCAAAGTCATGCCACGTGTCCCACAGAGCAACACATGATAGTGGAATTCAGTCCACTTAGCCACCAGTCTCTTATTAATTCGCAGATGGAGTTATGATAACACCAGCCAGATTGGAATTCTCGCATGTGGCGAAATCCTTAACGGTGAAATTATTGAGCTGGTGCAGGAAGAATAATCACATTTGTACTATTTAACGCTATCTGTGAATGTGCGATAGAGTTGTCTTCTCCTCGGTGTTACACTTTTGGTTTGATTTAATATCTCTTCTTCTAGTAGGTTAAAGAAGAAAACAAAAAGCTAAAGACTGTTCCACGTCTTTGCGCGTACGGAGCTAGACCTTTATTTTATAGACCAATCAGCACTAGGTAGACCATGTGGTCAGTATCACCCCTCTTATTCTAGTAGCCGGCGCCATGTTTTGTTGGCAGTATGCTATTCTAAAGATTTGTCTCATAGTTAAAAATAAAAAAAAAAAAAAAAAAAAGCCAATAACTGCCTTTATATACCACTTTTGCGGTGTAGACAAGAGAGGAGCGGGAGGGGTATTTTAAGTATTTAAGAAAGCATGGCTAGTGCTGTCGCCACGACTATGCAGGTGAGGACAGCATTTTATTTTGCTCCTAACAGAAACAATACCCAGCCTTACCTAGTATTCGCACTCGGGTCTCCCGCATGAGAGCACAGCTTTATAACTGTTCGACCAACCGCTCCTCATCTCATGTGTTCTTTCAGTCGTTGTATTCCATGCATGTTGTAGAAAGATCTCTGATGGAGTCAGTCAGCATTCCAGTGGCCACCAAGCTGTATTTATCCATGGAAGACATGCACAAGCACCACAGCCTTTACAGAGGCCTGCCACCATCTCCTCAATGTCTTCCTATTTTTGTTCAGTGTTCACCAGCTGTAAACTCCAGTGGAGAGTCCTGGTTGTTTATTCATTTGGACTTTGGCTTTGTACCAGGGCCTGAGGTTTGCATGTACGTCCGTCTTACTGACTTACTTGTGTACAGCTGGTTGTTCCTTGCCGAACTGGCAGATGCAATCCGACTTCGAAGGAATCTCCCCTTTACTCGACTTTTACGACATGCTTGTTGGGGAGGCAGTGTGGCAATTCGTGTTTTACCCAAATGGGCCCGGAACCCGCGCGGGGAAACTTCTCATCTCAAAACTACACAAAAAAATTAATAATTTTAGATAGTTTCAAATTAACCTTCTCATCTTAAAACTACAAAACAAAAAAATAATTTTAGATAGTTTCATGTTTTACTTTAGCTCTTTTTTCCTTATTTAGTTTGGAATAAGCATAGCAAATATCAACCACTCCATTTCACTCTAACTCTTTCAATACCAGACAGGCTTTACTTTATCTCATTCTTTTGTAATAAGAAGTTTCTTTTACTAATTAATGTATGGTCTGAATGAGTTGACATAATAATACTATGAGTTACTTACATGCATGTTCGCATTCCGGCTGTGTTCCTTGGATGCTAGTGAAATCGTTTCACAATTCAATAGTCGATGTTTCTTGTTCGATTGCCGCGGTGAGTAGTGTGGGGAAAAAAAATAACAAAGACCGTTCTCGCGGGTTTTGTCTCTTTCATTGTTTGTTGTTGTTGTTGTTTTTGACACGGGTATGAAAGCCACACCATGGAAGAGATGGCAGCTTTACCACACTGTTTATAGTCAGCATTAGAAAAAAGACAAACAACCTCAGCTGCGGAGACGGCATATTTTCCACATATCTCTTACCAGATATTATTTTCAGTAATTTACTAGCCCGTCTCTCTAGCGTAGTTGGCTAAACCGGATTGCGCGGTGAGCGGGTGACGAACTCCTTGTGGTCTGGGTTCACTTCCGGGGGTAGGCAGAAAAGCAACATTTTCTCCCAGATTTACGGTATTTACAATGGAATCAAGGCCGAAAGGTTGCGATATCCATAATACCGAGCCTAAGGGTTAACAACTCATGGCTTTTGGATACTAAAACAAACAAACAAACGTGTAGCCCAAATAAATGTAGACAGCTGGGATAAAGTTCACTGGCGTCAAAACTGGTGGAAGGAAAAGGCATTTAACAAAAACAGGGTAACATGTAAGCAAAAACTCGACATTGTTTGTGTCTCTAAAGACCGTCACTGGAGCTAGAGAGCTCCTGCTGTGTGTAACTCTTTGCCGGCTAGCTGCTCTGTGGAAAGAAACCGAGCTATACAAATACAGAAGAGGAGTTATGCCGTTTATATGTCACAGGCAGCTCTTACTCTATTGCTGATTTCCGTGTTTGCGCTGCATTTTTTCAATGATCTTGTCTAAATAGTGAATGGAATAACGTCCAGCACCTTTGGTCTCCTATCAACGTTCGTCGTCGTTGAGTTTCTTTTAGATGTCATAACCTTCTCAATACATTTGTTTCCCACCCCAGTACCTGTTTAGCGATTTATTGTCAGATTCTCTCAATGATGTGACCCCATCGTCTTCTTTGTTATAATCAAATGGTTGTCCAGACCTTTCTCTGATTTCGTCACCCCCACACCCTTCATTCGTCCCTTTTATTGTTTACATATTTCTGTGGTCCTTTTTAATCACGTAACGCAGGCAAGCATATTTATAACATAATAGATCATTTTAACAGTTTGGTAATGACATGGGGTTTATTTCTATTACCAAAGAAACTATACTCGTAGTCTCCCGTAGCGCCCTAGGACTTTCCATGGGGTGGTAACTGTATTGAGCAAGTCTAGTGGGGAGAGGCGCGCTTGGATGTACCTGGGGACAGTGGCAACCTCACGGTCAGATGGGAGGCTTAACATTAAAAAAAAACAGCGATAGAGATTAGAGAGAGAGACAGAGTGAGAGGAGAGAGTAAAAGGGAGAGAGAGAGAGAGAGAGAGAGAGAGAGAGAGAGAGAGAGAGAGAGAGAGAGAGAATTTTAATAAACTGTTCATATCTTTCTAAATGTTAGTGTTGCAGATCTCTGCGACTGCTTAATTTTCACAATAAACTAAGAAATAACGTTATAACCGATCAGGTTCATCCTTTTCATTAAATAATATGTTATGCTTTAGTTTTATTATAATATTCCTATACTTACACATTAGGTGGAATGATGGCCTGAGCGGAAACTTTTATAACCAACGGTTACTTACGACATGTATCTTTGAATTTATTTTCTGTACTAACAATGTGACACAGTTTAAATAGATATCAGCTTCACTTATTCAGAGAGGGCATGTATAAGGGCAGCGTAACAGAGACAGAGCTTGTGATTTGCATGTTAAATGTTGAATCGACATTACTGTACTCGGGACGTTTCCATAAGCGCTCTGTCCCAATCTTCAGCAGCAAGTGAAGAGTTTTAATTCCGATGGCAACAATAACTGTCTGATTGTACATCTGTCTCGCCTTTCCCCTCAATGTTGAGCTTCGGCCAGATCCCATGGTAATTCCTCGCAGAGCCATTCTCCTCAGACCGTAATGATCTTTCTGGGCCTCGGCACTTTTCACTCACCTTCAAAGGCCCTTACAACATCTAGCTTGTCATTCATCGATTCACCACCAAGTGGTGCACAGCTGGCCAGTCTATCTGCCTGCTCGTTTCCCAACACACCAGCGGCCCTGAAGACAATGTGCAAAGAACTACCCGAGACCCCCGAAGCGATGCTTGCTCTCTGCACAGAGCATGCCTGTCTCCACTTTTCTCAAAATGCTCTGTAACTCGGCTACGATTACGACATTTGTGAACAACAGATTATCAAGTCAGCGATGGGCAGCAGTAACTGCCTCCACCTCCATTCTGAAACTAAACGTTGTGATATAATTTGCCAGGTTTTCCTACATTAGACGACGTTAGTCGCTTTTGCTATGAACCCTCGTGCACTTCGTATGCCTCTTAATACAGAGCCCTGAATATAGATAGTCGTCTCAACTGAGCGGGAATTGTTATGAATCATTTGTTAAACGTTTTGCAGCACCAGCTGACCAGTACCTGCACCCAGGGCCTAGAGTGATTAGAACTCAACACTATTCTGATTCTTGCTCGGACATTTGACCCACTTATCTCTTCGTTCAAATGTATCAAGGCTGCACACATATCTTCAGCCTGGGTCATCCAAGACCTTCCTCTTTTTCAGTCTGCGACCCTTCGCTCTACCTAGGACTTCGTACAGAAGGTGCTTCTTGTCTGCAGCTACTCTGAGATATAACTTTGCTTGCAGAACTTTGAACCTATATGTAATAGTGCGAGTATTTTTCGCATACATACTACCAGGGTATCTATTATACATCTTATAATTACCAGCATGGCTTTATTCTGTATGCGTTCAGGTTTCATCAGCTGACTTTTTGATATGGTATGCATTCCAAGTCTATAATATATTGCCGACAGGATCACATGCTAGAGCATTGTAAACACTTTTTTTGTTCCACGTGAATAATTCTCTCGGAACAAAAACTCTTCTTCTTCTTCTTTCTTCTTCTTCACTTCCTCTTTTACCGCTGTGGGTGTCGAGGGAGATATAAGATTCTGTTTCTAGCTCTTCTGGCCGCCTCGACCTTAGGCACATCGTGATGTTGTTGAGTTTATCTGATGTTATCCTTCCATCTTGTTCTTGGTCTACCTCGTGCTCTACGTCCTTCTTCTCTTTCCACGTATGCTTTGTATGGTATAATGTCACAAGGCATTCTCTCTTAGTGGGCAAACCATTTCACTTGCTGTCTTCGTATGTAATCCAGAATTGGTTCTGTGCCGACTTTTTCTCTTATGATCTCATTCCTGATCTTATCTCTGATGGTCACTCCTACAGCCCATCTCAGACATCTCATTTCCATGGTTTCTAATTTTCTTGTATGGTTTGTTGTGAGTGACCATGTCTGGCACTGGTAGCACAGAGTTGGAATAAATATGCTTTGAATAAGATTTCTCTTTGTGCTGATTGGGATTGTCTTATGCTGTAAGAGGGAAGCTAGCTGTCCCAAAAACTCTTGCAGTCTAATAATTCTTCTAAGGTTTTCAGTTTGCTAATCAGGTTCGTTCTTGATTATTGTGATTGTGGCTGTGAACTAACAATCCTACACACAGAACCAAGCAGAAAAAAAAACGACTACACTGTCTATGATATTTAATACATGTGAGCAATAGACTGTTTCTTGTGTGACTATTTTTTTTTTTGGTTTTTTTTTTTGGGTGGGGGAAAAAAAGGGGGGGGGGGGGGGGGGGATTTCTAATGTCCTTACATTGTCTGCATGCGGATGCAGCGATGCTTACAGCTGCAGTGGGTTTCCGGATTTTTGAATTAGGATCTCTCACTCTCTCTCGGTCTTTTCCTGCTCTCACTCTTTTTCTCCCTCCTTCTCTCTCTCTCTTTCTCTCTCCTTCTCTCTCTCTCTCTCTCTCTCTCTCTCTCTCTCTCTATTGGAGTCTGTACGTGTGTCTTTATCTTTTCTGCATGTGTATGTGTATGTTTGTCGCAGTCTTAATCTCTCAATGTCCTCCTCTGCCTCTCTCCAACAAATTTCTTTATCGTCACCCTGACTCTCAGTTTTCATCATCTAGTCCATTTGTGAGTCTTCCCGTCTTTCTTGAGTTCTCTCTCTCTCTCTCTCTCTCTCTCTCTCTCCTCTGCTCACTTCTCACTTTCTCTCTGTCTATTGAAATAGGCGCTGGACGACTGTTACATAAATTGAATTAGGCCTATTTAAGCAACCTAAAAACCTGGCCAACTTGTGGGTCAGGAAGTGATAAAACAGACTGGAGTGACCATTTTCGCTCTCTTAGGCTCACTGGTTTTAGGACGAGAAACATGTAGTTCTGATTTGTCCGTTGCGTTCAATGATTTTACGCAACGTGGGTTGAGGTGTGTAGAGAGAAAGACAGGTTCCATCTATTGTAGGGTATTTCCTAACACGTTGTGAATTTTTAATGCATTATTATTTGTGAAGACCTTAGATGATGTTCAGTGAAATAAATAGATGTGAATTTGATAATTATAGTTCCAGTTGCTTTGCTTCAGATTAGGGTTTGTGGTTAGTGTGTGTAGTTTGTTTATTTGTTACCTGGCTTTTTAGACTTTACACAGAAGATCTTGTGTCTGGACTAGAAAATCCCTGTTTCTAGTCCCCACCTTACGAACTATTTTCCTTTATTTTTTATCTTGGTACTTAGGGCTTCTCTTCACCCTAGTACAAATGGCGTCGTCCGGCAGGTTTGGTGGCCACAAGATACTTTGTGTCTTGTCTAGTTAGTTCTGGTAATTCTAGCGATTTATAGTTTTAGATTGGTTTTTAATGGCGCCCACGTGTATGGCTCCTTTATCGCAGATTTTGGGTATGGTATTTGTCGCTTTTCTAGTTCTCCGACAGTTGTCGAGTTAGTGTATTTTTTCAATTATTAGTAGAGAAGGTGGCTAGTAGTTTTCCTCGAGTAGGTGTGAATCTTAGATTTAGAAATAGCTAGCCGACCCAGTGGGGCAGATTCAGTTGAAACTCCTAAGCAAGATGGAGGAGAGTACTCGTGCGAGCAGTAACGTGCACCATGAAGGTAGTTCTCCGACCTCGGTGGTGGAAGGGTCCTGTTTGCCAGACAGACCAGGGTACAGGCATGTTATTATGTTGCCAGAGCGCGTAAACATAACGCACTTTGATGGGACAGGAGGCCCCACTGTTACAGATGATTTTGTTCGACAGGTGAGAGCCTTGTTTAGAAATGAACGAACGTGTCCGGCAGACCAGATTGATGTAGTGCTCGATCACGTCACAGCGAGTGTCAGACAAGAGTTAAAGTTACATCAGACAGAGAATGCTAACGATTTGCTAGATATCATACAACACGTGTATGGAGAGCATCGAAGCGTTGTTGAACTAGCATCTGAGTTTTTTTCCCTACGGCACGGTGAGAATGAGACGATCCGTTGTTTTTCTCATCGTATGCATGCAGCATTCGAGGCGATAATTACCGCACAGAAGAAAGAGAACATGACGCTATTTGATACGTCGATCTTGAGAGATCAGTTTATCTTACAATTGCGAGATACGATTTGTAGAAAATTAGCTCAAGAGAAAGTTTACCAAGACCCAAGTGTGACTTTTCTATCTATCAGAGATTTGCCATTAGATGGGGTTCGTGATGATTTGTTCTTTAAGAAAGTGGTGTTAAATAATGAGTCAGCGGTGCAGGTGAATGCTGTGAATTCTTCAGTGTCGTCGAACGTGAAGGGTGAGTTGGACTTTTTAACATCTGAGATTAAGCACCTGAAAGAACATTTAGCTATTGTTATCACAACAGCAGAAACGGCGTAAGCGATGTTTTATTTTGTCAGTCGTCATCCCATTTAATGAATGCCTGTCAAAGAAGAACACCAGTCGGCGAAGTTCGGCACCCTTTTCATGTGCAGAGGCAAGAAGCGGCTAACTATAGTCAGAACAGAACTCGCCAAGTGTGGCGTAGGAGCCCACATGGCCCCCGCTCGAGTCGTGCCCCCGGCAGATTTAAACGGACTCTCTTGTGTAGTTTTCTTGTGAGAGGCCCGGTGATAAACAGGTTTGCAGTCAGAGTGACGCGCCGTCCTAAAACACACTAGGGGGAGACGGAGGAAGAAAAGTTTGCAAGCTCCTAGTGACGACTCGCCTGATCAGACACAGAACAACGAGAATTCAGTTCTGGTCAATCAGTTGTGCACTGAGTTATCTAGCAATGAACAGTCTACTTAAAGACCGTTGAAACTGTCAGATACCAGGTCGGGGATAAAGTCAATTTAAAACTCGAACAGGAGGAAGGTGATATCAATGAAGCGAGGTGGGTTCAGACGAAGTTATGCATTCTTGACGCGCTCCTAACTGATAAGATCGCGACACCCCCCACTAGTGTATGGCGCTGACTAAGCAGAACAGCTATTTATCACCCTTTCTACAACTTACAAAACCGCACTTCCCCCCGTCCTAGTAGACGAGTAAGGAATTTGGATTTATCTGTCAAAGGATAATCCCTGAGTTTTTGTCCCGAACACTAAACTGTGACAACCCCTCACACCTAGTTAGTTGTCTTGTTTTCCAGACCCCCCACACATCCTTTACAGCCATAGTCCACTACACTTCCTACCCCCCTCCCCCCCGTATCAGCAACACACTTTTCAAGCCTAGTGTAGCAACACCGGGTGCTACATCCCACTTTCGTTAGCCGCGGTGTAGAGCTTGTCGTGCATACACACCCTCCCCGATAGGCAGCCTGCCCCAGTTTTCCTTTCCCCATATGAGGCCCCCCCGCACCCACCCCCCACCTCCCACCCCCCCACCCCCCCCGCCCCTCCCCCCCAGACCGCCGCGCCCCTCCCATTTACGCTGTGGCCTTGGGCAGATATACCCCCTTTCAAGAAGGTTTACCTTCTCCCCTATATCGGGTAGTAGTGATCGGCCCCACTTGCCTCCTGGATCACCACCGGTCCTCTGTTATAAGGTGCTTTTCCCCTGTCCTGTCACTCCTTACTCCTCTTTTTCGTCTTGACAGTCTCACGCTCCTCATCGTGTTCTCCAGGCATGACTCTGAGGGTCACACCTGCACACAGCGCTGAACAGTTTTCCTACTCACTTTCGCTCCAAATTGTTCTCCATTCATGCGTCCATTGCGTCAGTGACGACCTGTTCCGCATCAGACCAGCTTCCACTTGATTCACGCTCAACGCAGGAGCTGAGTTTCTGTTCACAACACCAATTGCCCCACGCTCCCTGCATTGTTAAGCTCACATCACGCAGAGTGCTTGAGGCGTCACCGGCTCTGTCCCAACTCACGTCTCACTTTGTTCAAACGGCTTCACGCACAGGGGAGCTGGGATCCGGTATTTGCATAGCCGTAGATCCAGTCTCCATTGGTAGACGCTCACGCAGAAGAGTTGACTAGCACATGTATTTGTCCGAATCCAGTCACATTTGTAAGCTCCCACGCCAAGAGCTGAGGCATATGTAGCTGGAATCATGTTCATTTTGTAAAGTTTCATCGCACTGAGCTGAGGTTTTAATGTCCGATCAGTCCATTGTAAGCTGCACCGGCAGGAGCTGAGGTATGTCTCGATCAGGCTTGTCACAGCTGACGGTATTATTAGTACAGCGGTAAAGATGCCTGGAAAAAGTCCTTTAAGCGTCAAAGCGTCGAGTCGCGAGTGGTGACAAGGGCAAACTCTTGGTTGTCACGCGTGTGTGACCAGCGGCAAACTTCTTTGTGTCACGCGGTGGTGACAAGGACAAAACTTCTTTGTGTCACGCGCGATGGGTGACAAGGGCAAACTTCTGTGTGTCACGCCCCGGTATCGACACAGGGCGAATGACTGAGTACAGCGATGTCAGCAGTGTTCGGTGGCGCAAGAAGTAGTGGTGGGAAACAGTACAATGTAAAGCCTGGCTATGCGTGCGAGAGGTATAAAGCAGCGTGGAAAGAATATCCGCGTCTACCTGAACAGAATATGCATGCGCTATGTTCAGCCGAATAGAAGAGCCAGCTAAAAGGACTAGAGGTCATGTGATAGTTGTCGGACTTCTATAGGCTCTATCACACTCACAGGCCTGTTATTCGGGTGCCGAGCCCCGCCATAGTATTCTTTGCATTGTTGTGCGATCATCTTGTAATACTTCTATTCCGTGCCCCGCAAGCCAGACATCATTCTGATTCGCCTCTTGTGGTGGATTAGCTTCCCCCTTGTCATCTCCTCTGCTGTTTCCCCCCTACCGTACTATATCTCTTATGGTCATTTTACTATGTGCTTCTCTAAACGCTGCGAACGTAGTGCTCAGACGATTAGGTTATGTCATGCATGAAACACCTTGCATTTGCTAGCTTGCTAGTCGTCTAGCACGATTTAATGTATCCAGACCTTCCCGCCCTCTCTTGTAAGTCATTAGCCCACTTGGTTCAAACAATATTAGTTAGGCTATGATGTGTAGTTGTTCGTGGACTGCAACAGATTTGATGAGGAGACTTGATATAAAATAGGCGCTGGACGACGGAGTTACATAAATTGGAATTAGGTCAACTATTTTAAGGCAACCCTAAAAAAGAACCCTGTCCCGCCCTCGTCCGACCCAAACTGCCTAAGTGGCTGAGCAGGAAGTTATCTAGTATCAGAACACGCTCTAACCAGACCTGGACCGTGAACCATTTTGCGCTCTCTTAGGCTCCACTGGTTTGAGGACGAGAAACATGTAGTTCTGATGTCTTGGCCGCCGCCAGACTTTTGCGTTTTGCATAAATGATCGTTATTACGCAACGCGGGGTTGAGTGTTTATGACTGTTGTGCACGGCAGAGAAAAGACAGTTTCCATCTATTGTTAGGGTATTTCCTAAACACGTTTCGGTGATATTTTAATGCATTATTATTTGCGAAGACATCTTAGATGATTGTTCAGTAGAAATAAATAGATGGTGAACTTTGATTAATTATTAGTGTTCCAGTCCTCTTGATTGTTTGCGAATTGCAGATTCAGGGTTTTCGCACTTTGTGAAGCATTTAGCTAGTGTCCCATTTGCTAAAGTTATTTTTATGTAAATTTAATTACTTTCGCTTACCTGGCCTTTTTAGAACCTGCAACTTTACCAAGAAGATCTTGGTGTGTCTGTGAACGGTAGAAATCCCTCCTTTGCTAGTTGCTAGTTCCCCACATTAACGAAAACCCTTAATAGTACAGTTACCTTTACACGCGATACACTTTTCATTATCTTCTGCGTTTGGCTCACGTACTTAGGTGCCTTGCCTCGCCTACCCTCTAGTACACTAGAATACGTTTAACTATTATAATTAGTACTATAATACTATATACAACTAGTGAGATAGACTATACGTACATAGTATAATAATACGCTACTCTAGATATCCGATAAGTAATACTATCACACGAGCACACACAATCCCCCCCCCACCACACGTACTATTAGTACAGTCTCGAGTGCATGTATACCTGGTTCACTGGAAACGCATTCGCCACTTGTGATGTGTTGTGGCAAGGTATGGTCCCCCCGCTTCCTGTCT
>CAJHNH020002052.1:31916-77881 GCA_905116865.2 Candidula unifasciata
GTACTGATGGCAGAGCACTTATGGTTTACAACCGTGTGCAATGACGCTGGTTCACATCTCCCGACTTTACCTTCACCTTCACCATAAAGAGTAGCCGTGGTGTAACGGCTAGAAGCTAGCCCGCTCTGTTGATGTCATTGTTACTGTAGTATGCACCTGGCGAGATACAGTGAAATACGCCAGCCAATAAATTGAGCAATCCATTGTCTGTGTCTTCTTTGTTATATTAAGAACGATATTGACAAATATTTCCGACAAGGCGATAGTTTACCCCAGCCCTGTTGATTGTGATTGTCTGTATGCAGATAAGTTGCTTTGTTAATTTCGAAGACACATCTATAACTTTTTATGTATGAGTGGTACGGCTTTGTGACTATGATGTTAGTTTCACATTTTCGAAACATAATAGATGTTTCACATCGGTGACCGGGTCGCCTATCTGCTGACCGGTAGACGACCTATCTGCTGACCGGTAGACGACCTATCTGCTGACCGGTAGACGACCTATCTGCTGACCGGTAGACGACGGTATTTGGGTATGTCTTCTTTGAGCACAACAACAACACCGCAGCAGGAGTCATTTTCAGCGCTCCTTGATAGCTATCAATGCTAAGCCATTTTGACGTGGCGCACACAACCTAGTCACAATTATAGCCTATAGCTCTCCTTTGAGAATGCTGGTTGAAAGTGACAAATGTTTTTCGAATGAAGCAACGTAGGGGAACAATAGGTGTTTTAAAAAAAGATCATTGTAGGGCTTTGCGTTTCTAACTGGAATCTAGCGGACTGGCGTTGATATAGGCATGGAATGAACGGCTGATTGCCACAGCAGGCTCAACAGAGTAGATAATAAAGGAACAACAGACAAATATTGCTCTCCGATACATATATCCAGAACAGTCTTCGTAGAAGAATTACTACTGCAGATGTATAGTGCGTTAGAGCAGTGAAATTTATTGTGAACCAGCTACACATACACACGTTGTGACAGTAACTGACTCACCCACGGCGATGTAGGGCGCTAGATGCTAAGTTTCTTGGCCGCGGGAGTTTCAGCGGTTTTCCCTTAGAAGTCTCATGTCAAGCTCTCTGAGGTGTGCGGTGAAAGGAACACACTCAAGCCCTAAGTTCCTAGACTCAGCAAGAAAGTTTGCGTGACCGAAGAGACTCATCTTCCTGGAGGATCCAGATCCGTGCCGACCTGGAGACAAATTTGAAGACCTGTGTGCTGATGGGCTGAATGGCTGTGGAATATGCAGTACTCAAACCTTGACGTCAGTTCAGCGAAAGAGGTTGACCAGGATACGCACTCCTAGACATCAGTTACGTAAACGTAATGGTATAATAATGGATAAATAGGCAGACATAGAAATGGACGGGTGGGTGAGCACACGAAGACGTAAGTAGACAGGTGTGTGTATGAGTGAGTGGACTTAAAAATATATAGATGGAAACAGACTGAGAAAAATATAGACGTTGGGGAAGGGGGGGGGGGGTGTGAATGAAGTAAAAGTAACAGCTATCTGTGCAGCAAACGTTAAGTTTTGTGTAAGTATTATATAAACGCATGTTGATTTATGACTTCATCATCTAGTCCAGAATATGTAGGGCAACCGTTTCGAATCTATTTACGCTGGCTGGGATAATGTAAAACCCCAACCAAGAACGGATTGGAATGGGTAGTGCGATCAAATTATGACAGTTGTCTTAATTGTGTTTGTCAGAATACGTCAAAGTCTGTTTGCCTGGATGTCAGCAGTCGGGGTGTTTACCTAGGCCACAGGTTAAGAAATGCTACATTAACGTACTCCACTTCAAGGGCACCTCGTTCCTTTTTGTTGCCGTCTGTTACTGATGGATTGAAAATATTGCTTCATAGTTCTGATATAACGGGATCGATACAGTTGTATGCCCTTTAACAGTAGATCCCTTGGGATTGACTAAGACCATTGTATGAACGTTGCATGTTTAGAAAAAGAAAAAAAAAAATACCAGTCGCAGTGTACTAGATAAAACAGTTCTTTTCCTGTACTTCACCCCATCTCGGAAACTCAGACATTTCTTAGGGAGTTCCCGTAAAATGTCAAATGTTGAAAAATGGGGGGGGGGGGGGGGGGGGGGGGGGGGGGGGCGTTACAGTTAGTTTTAGTCGCTCTTAATATTACACACGAACACCCCTGTAGCACTGGACTTTCCCGAAAAATCTCCATGAAAATCTCGGAGTTCCCGATTGTCGGGTCAAATAAAAGAAAACAACAAATGAAACATTTTCTAGTAAAACAATACACACACACACACAAAGAAATGCTCTCCTTGGATTGATGTATGTGCCGTAAAGAATCTGCAATGAACTGTTTGCTCCTTCCTTCTTCTCTGTGCCAAGATTGTGTAACTACGGTATTCATGTTCAGTTTCTGAGCTCTGTCTGCACGTCCAACGTTCTGCTTGGAAAGCAGTCTTTGGTTGTTTATCCAGCGGCGTAGTTGTAAAAAAAAAAAGTAGAGGGCTAGACCAAAAGTTTATAAATCAGTCGGCACTGAGTGGGTGATATGGTCAACATTTCGCCGACCGCCTTTACTTCCTAAGACTTTACCTGGTACCTTATTTAAGGCTGGATCGTCCTCGGAGCCAATGTCATTTTTGAAGATTAGAAAAGTCCGGCTCCATCAGGATCTGAACCCATGACCTACGGATCCAGAGGCTAACATCTAGCCGCTTCACCAAAGCGGCTTCATCTGACTAGTCTTATTTGCCTGGAATACGACCATGTCTGTATACCCCTATCACTAGTTTTATTTGCCTAGAATACCACCGACATGTCTGTATATCCCTATCACTAGTTTTATTTCCCTGGAATACTACCGACATGTCTGTATACTACTATCACTAGTTTTATTTCCCTGGAATACGACCGACATGTCTGTATACCCCTGTCACTAGTTTTACTGCCCTGGAATACGACCGACATGTCTGTATACCCCTATCACTAGTTTTATTTCCCTGGAATACGACCGTCATGTCTGTATACCCCTGTCACTAGTTTTACTGCCCTGGAATACGATCTACATGTCTGTATACCCCTGTCACTAGTTTTATTTCCCTGGAATACTACCGACATATCTGTATACCCCTATCACTAGTTTTATTTTTCTGGAATACGACCGACATGTCTGTATACCCCTGTCACTAGTTTTAATTTTCCTGGAATACGACCGACATGTCTGTATACCCCTATCACTAGTTTTACTGCCCTGGAATACGACCGACATGTCTGTATACCCCTATCACTAGTTTTGTTTCCCTGGAATACTACCGACATATCTGTATACCCCTATCACTAGTTTTACTGCCCTGGAATACGACCGACATGTCTGTATACCCCTATCACTAGTTTTATTTCCCTGGAATACGACCGACATGTCTGTATACCCCTGTCACTAGTTGTAATTTTCCTGGAATACGACCGACATGTCTGTATACCCCTGTCACTAGTTGTAATTTTCCTGGAATACGACCGACATGTCTGTATAGCCCTGTAACTAGTTTTACTGCCCTGGAATACGACCGACATGTCTGTATACCCCTGTCACTAGTCTCAGTTCGATTTTTAAATAGGTCGAAAAAACATACATGTTCCTGGAAATAATATCATGTCTTTCATACCTGTCGGAGTCTGTGGCTTAGTCGTTGCGAACGCGCTTCGTAATGCTGAGGTGCCGGATTCGATCCCCAGCTGCGGGCCTTGCGCCTTGATTTAGTTTCAACAGTGGAATCGAGAAGCCGACCGCCCAGAGGCGATGGCAAACTACTGGAAGTAAACTTGCCTAGAAAAATCAAAATAGCCTTTAAAAAAAATGCTGTGGTTGGTTCTGCAATGTCCTGTAAAGGATACGCAACTAATTTAATTTAATTCAATTCATACCTAAGAGTTGTTTGTTTTTGTGTGAGAGTCTGACTTTCGGGGCATAGTTGCCAAAACATTGCCTGGCGTGCTGACAAATTGTTGGTGTCTTAATTACATACCGATCTCTCATATATTTGATCTTATCTGACAAGACTATGGCTCTGGTTACCAGTGGATTCGCTTAAAGAATATGTGATTCTGGTGCACACATATATTGACAAACCCACTCTGAACTGGCTTTGGAACATTTATCCTACAACTATCTTATAAGGCATAGTTAAACAATGTGTTTAATGCAAAAACCTGAGCGGTTGGAGCGCTGAGCTCTCAAGCTGGAGACCCGGGTTCAATTACTCGGTAAGGCTGGGAATTGTTTTTTGTTAGGGCAAAAAAAAAAATCATAACCTGCACAGTCGTGGCGACAGCATTAGGCAATCGGCTGTAAATCCTGAGGATTAAAGACCTTTCTGCTGACACAGCAAAAGTAGTATAATAAAAGCAGTATTTGGTAATGCAGAAACTACCTACCTAGAAATTAGAAGAGTGTGGAGGGAGCGAGGGGGGGGGGGAAGGGGGTTGGCAGGGGGAGGGGGGCGGCAGTAATGTATCTTACCAATTCCCAGGCTGACAGTGCACCATTCCAAAAAAAAAAAAAAAACAATAATAAATAAGCTGAGTTTAATCTCTAACATTAGCTAGTAAGTACACAAGCAGTAATCTCGTATTCCCAGAGCTAATCGACTCAAGGAAATTAGAAAATACAAATCGCATCCAATCCCTTAATGCCAGTGAAGGAAAATGAGGAAGGAATTCAGTTATAGTGACCGCACAGACAGGAAACAGAAGCTATATCGTGTTTAAGGGCTTAGGCATCTATGTGGTCTGTCTGTCTGTCTGTCTGTCTGTCTGTCTGTCTGTCTGTCTGTCTGTCTGTCTGTCTGTCTGTCTGTCTGTCTGTCTGTCTGTCTGTCTGTCTGTCTGTCTGTCTGTCTGTCTGTCTGTCTGTCTGTCTGCCTGCCTGTCTGTCTGTACGTCCGTCCGTCCGTCCGTCTGCCTGCATGGGAAGTAATGGCGGCCGGCATGATGTTGACAATATCATTTACTAAGTGCCGATTGATCTATAACATACGGGTGAGCACTATTATGACAATTACACCCAGTGGCGTGGAAAATTGTCCCTTACTGTATATCCCTAATTTTTAATTCCAGAAGCCATGAGTTGTTAACCCTTAGGCTCGGTATTACGAAAATCGCATCTTCGGCCTTAATTCCATGATAGTTACCGTAAATCTGGGAGAAATATGGCTTTTCTGCCTACCCCTTGACAATAGAAGTTCGTCAACCCGGTCACAGCGAAATCAGGTTTAGCCAAATACGCTAGCATGCCGGTCTTCCCCAATGGTGCTAAACATGAAGCCTCCGTAACACAATGGTTAGACCACGTCTGCTGGTCCGTAAGATCTAAATACTCGAATCCACACCTAGGAAGAATCATCAAAAGAAACTGGTACAAGGATGTGTCCTGGAAGGTAAAGACATCTGGTATGATGATGAGCACGTCATACATCGACTGCCGACTGGTCTATACAACTAAGTAATCTCAGTAAACGCCTACCCCAGACTGAGGTGCGATGTGCATGCGCTGTATTGCTGACAATCACGTGTACCATTTATTCAAACCCAGATCGCGCCTCACCTCCTGAATAGACGTTTATTCCAATTCCGTTCTCATAATTACTTTCTATGTTGTGTCATACGGTGAATTATCAACAGCACCTACCACCATTTGTATCGATGCCTGTCCACTGCCAAGCACAATAAACTGATCAAACCATCTTTCCATCGTGCCGAGGCTCTCGCTTCCAAGCCTAAACGTCACCACAATAGACTGTCCTCATACTTACCACCGGTACAACTTCAGTGCAAATAATTTTTTTTCCTAGGCATCTCTCCATCCTTAGGGCTGACGCTGCCACCAGCATGATTTTCTCTGCTAAACTTGTGACCCACAAGCATGACCGTAACAGCACGGACATTCTAGTCAAGTTTCGGTTACGTCCTGCGTTTGAGTCCCACTTCGGCACTTTCTCTTGTCACAGACCTGTCCATATGTGGTCTAGGCGACTAGTCTAGAATTCCTAAGTGCCACCTTCAACATACGTGATGCATTCTATTGCACTAGCCGCAATGTCCTTTACGCCATTAACTGCAAAAGATGTAGCATGAAATACATTCATGAAACGGGTTTACAACAGGCTGACAGATTCAGACAATGTCTTTTGGATGTGCAGAACGGCGCCCTGAGACCAGTACCGTTACACTTCAATTCTTAGGATCACCAAGATGTCCTCGACATGAAGGTGACAGCCATTAGTTTTAGCCACTCCAGCGACAGAGTCCGCGAGTCTCTTGGAAATCGCGTTATTTACACTTTGGGAACTTTAACATTGAAAAGACTGAACTGCCAACAAAATTTCATCTCAAGTCCTAGGGGACTAACTGCCCCCACAGTTGTATCTCAAACCCTCTAGTTACGGCTCCTGGCACTCGTCAAGGATTCAAGTCATCGACCCGGCTGCTTCGAAATACTAGCTGAGTGATTTTTGTGTATTAGTGTGGTATAGTTTGATTTATGAATGTGCTGATGAAGGCTCCATAGCCGCAACGCTCACGTTTTGTTTGATGTATTGTGAAGTTTGCTGATTTTCATTTCTTCCGGTTTTAAATCTATTCTTCTTGTAGTACTATCGCCACCTCTTTTCTGTCTTTTGGATTTGTTAGTGGTGAGGTCCTAGTCTCTTGCACGGAAAGACTCTGGAACCATTGTTTGACATCTACCAATAATTGCACTTTATTTTTCAACGAACCTTGGTACCTCGGTGATTGCATTGCGAAAACATGTCAATAACTTTTGTAGCCGCACTGTGTTGTTATCTGGCCCCACAACTGTTTGTTGTGTCCAGTGTAATGTACTCTATTTAATATATGTTATTTTACCAGAATATGTCTAGTTCTGTCCTCGGCCTTATGTTGAGTGTTTCTACCATGCAGTTTAAGTCCTTCTGATATGTCCTGGCGCCAGCTAATGAATGTTTATTGATTACTGTAAATTGTCTTTAATCGTTCTTGATATTTCTCTCCAACAACAGCTGTTGGACCGTCAAGTTAAATGCTTTAAACTGATAGTAAGTAGTGGCGCAGATACAAACAAAACTTTGGAGAGTGGTGGTGGCGCAACTCAAGTGGTTTTAATACTAGTTTTGAAGCATAATAATAATATGATAATTTTAGCATATGGGTGCAAAAGCTCTGAGTCCTTGGTCCCTGCGCCTATCGTATTAGGTTTTATTTCTTTAAACTTCCACTTTGCCCTTGTACAGTGAAAGCTTCTCTCTTTGTTTGTATCCGTATTTGTCTATCTCCACCGCCTTTTCTTTTATGTTTTTTTTAAATGTCTGTCATTACACGCCATACATTGTGGTAGTGCCAAGTTTAAACGAGTTACTGTTTTCTCCATGTTCACTTATTATCGTTCTTCCTACCTTAATCATTTTGAGTCGTAATTGATCTTATCTAACATCAAGTTTGTTTAATTAACCTTGCATCTATATTGTGATCGTGGGGATAGGGGAAAAGGGGAAAAAAAAAAGGGGGGGGGGGGGTCACTGTCACCAAAGTTCAGTTGACCGAAAGGATCCGTAACTATTGGTGACAAGCTCTCTAATGATGGCGACCGTTCAGAGGTTGACTGCTACCACACGCAATGACGTCTGAAGTTGTACTGAAAAGGTAGGGGGAGAGAGAGAGAGAGAGAGAGAGAGAGAGAGAGAGAGAGAGAGAGAGAGAGAGAGAGAGAGAGAGAGAGAGAGAGAGAGAGAGAGAGAGAGAGAGAGAGAGAGAGAGAAGGAGTGTGAAAAGAAGGAGGAGAAAAAGACGAAGGAGGAGGAGGAGAATAATAATAAGAACGACAAGTAAACAACTAATAATTATACTGCTGTTGCTGCTGCCTTTGTTGCTGCTTCTGATACTTCACCTATAATTGCTGTTGCTACTACTGCTAGTATTATTACTGTTGCTGCTATTTCTAAAATAATTATTGCTGCTGGTATCACTACTACTATCACTGCTATGACAACAAATACTCTCACTTCAGCTGTTACGACTACTAGCACTATCTCTGCAGCTGCTTCTAGCACTACTACTGTCACTGCAGCGACTATAACTACTACTACTACTATCAATGCAGCTGCTGTTGCCACAACTACTGATACTGCAGCTACTATAACTACTTCTACTACTACTACTACTACTACTACTACTACTACTACTACTACTACTACTACTACTACTACTACTACTACTACTACTACTACTATACTATCGCTGCAGCTGTTGCTAATACTACTACTACTACTGTCACTGCAGCTACTATAACTACTACTACTACTACTACTACTACTACTACTACTACTACTACTACTACTACTACTACTACTACTACTACTACTACTACTACTACTACTACTACTACTACTACTACTACTACTACTACTACTACTACTACTATCACTGCAGCTACTGCTACCACTATTACTGTCACTGCAGGTACTACTGCTACTACTTCTACTACTACTACTATCACTGCAGCTACTGCTACCACTATTACTGTCACTGCAGGTACTACTACTACTACTACTACTACTACTACTACTACTACTACTACTACTACTACTACTACTACTACTACTACTACTATCACTGCAGCTACTGCTACCACTATTACTGTTACTGCAGGTACTACTGCTACTACTACTACTACTACTACTACTACTACCACTACTACTACTACTACTATTACTACTACTACTACTACTACTACTACTACTACTACTTTTACTACTACTACTACTACTACTTCTACTACTACTACTTCTACTACTACTACTACTACTACTACTACTACTACTACTACTACTACTATCACTGCAGCTACTGCTACCACTATTACTGTCACTGCAGGTACTACTACTACTACTACTTCTACTACTACTACTACTACTACTACTACTACTACTACTACTACTACTACTACTACTATCACTGCAGCTACTGCTACCACTATTACTGTTACTGCAGGTATAATGAAGTATAGGCAGAAAGGGGTTAAATGAACAAGCATACATTTCAGACCACCACACGGCGTACTAATCCATCACTGTGTGAAATGACAGAATGGGTGATTAGAAAGCCATGGCCTAGCCAGCTATGCAGAACACACCGCCATGACATCTGACAGTGAGGGATGAAACATTCGACGAGTGCCCGTGAGCTGTGACCAGCTGACGAGATACGTTCATCCAAACGTGACCACCAAGGACAGGTGACAGGGGGGTGATTAAGATGGTACGCCAGGAGGAGCGGGAAAGCGGTGGAATAAAGTCAGAGCCAGGGGCTTGAGAGTTAGTTAGTCCCGGAACCGCTGGAGAGGACGGTTAGCCCCGGAACCGTCATGAGAAGACAGTTAGGGCTAGACCGCTAGAGAAACCGGTTAGGAGAAAACTAGTGCTGTACTTCGTTAGAAGGTATATGTTAAACTTGGAGTTTAGCTAGAACAGTTAGTTAGTCCCGGAACCGCTGGAGAGGACGGTTAGCCCCGGAACCGCTTGAGAGGACAGTTAGGGCTAGACCGCTAGAGAAACCGGTTAGGAGGAAAACGAGTGCTTTACTTCGTTTAAAAGGTATATGTTAAACTTGGAGTTTAGCCAGAACAGTGGTTAAGGAACTCGTAGAGGCATACGAATAGCCAGTAATAAGGAGTGTTCATATACTATTGCTTATTGAATTTATGAAATGTGTGTGACGAGAATATTATGAATAAACCAGCTCTTATGTAATTGATTACATCACTGGCCTTGTTCTTGAGTACGATTGAAGAGAGATACGAACCATATTCATTCCACTTGGCCGACTTAGGCACATCTATTTCTTGGGGGATGTATAGGCACGACTGTGCCACACAGGTACTACTGCTACTACTACTACTACTACTACTACTATTACTGCAGCTACTGCTACCACTATTACTGTCACTGCAGGTACTACTACTGCACTACTACTACTGCTACTACACTACTACTGTCACTGCACTACTACTACTACTACTACTACTACTAATACTACTACTACTACTACTACTACACTGCAGCTACTGCTACTACTACTACTACTGCAGGTACTACTACTACTACTAATACTACTACTTCTACTACTACTACTACTACTATCACTGCAGCTACTGCTACCACTATTACTGTCACTGCAGGTACTACTACTACTACTACTACTACTACTACTACTACTACTACTACTACTACTATCACTGCAGCTACTGCTACCACTATTACTGTCACTGCAGGTACTACTACTACTACTACTACTACTACTACTACTACTACTACTACTACTACTACTACTACTACTACTATTACTACTACTACTACTACTACTACTACTACTATTATCACTGCAGCTACTGCTACCACTATTACTGTCACTGCAGGTACTACTACTACTACTACTACTACTACTACTACTACTACTACTACTACTACTACTACTACTACTACTACTACTACTACTACTACTACTACTACTACTACTACTACTACTACTACTATCACTGCAGCTCCTGCTACCACTATCACTGCAGCTCCTGCTACCACTGTTACTGTCACTGCAGGTACTACTGCTACTAACTACTACTATCACTGCAGCTGGTAGCCATTTAAAATCATTGCTAATTCTGTTACCATAATTACTACTGTACTGTAACTACTACTTCTACAACCACAATAACCATCACAGCCACTTCAACAACTGCTACATGAAGACGTAATCTACTCATTCTAAAAGTAATGTGACATGCGCATGCGTGCGTCTTGTTCCAGGTAGGAATGACACGACTTGAAAAATTCACTTCTCACGTAAATTAACGCTTCATTAAACTTAAAAAAAAAACAGGCTATAGTTTCAGCGCCCTTCCAGAACTGGCCAGCAGGCTAAAGATAAATGCGTCTTAGTTAGTGGAAGAAATGTTTCCGGCTGAGGTAGTCTGGGTCACCGTTCTTTTTATCAGTGAAGGCACTGGGAAAACCCGAGGGATCGTGAACATTACCACTTCATTTATAATTATTGAGTGTCTAATCAAGAAAAGCCAAAGCTGTCAAATATGTTTTATTAAAAACTATTAGGCCATACATCTTTTATGTGGCGAGGAATAAGCAATTCTGAAAAAGCTATTAAAAAAAAATGTAGCTGCTCTTGAACTTAACAGAAAGAAAAAATAATTAAAAGTTAAGGACACTTTTCGCGCCATTTGGGCTAAAGATAAGTCCGTCTTGGTTAGATAATAGTGCAGCAGGCATACGATGTAAAGTCAGGTGGTCAGACCTGCTAGATGCTCCTGAGATGGGGGTGGGTGCGGTAACGGAAAGCAAGGTATGAAACAAGTGAAAATGCGCAATAGATTTGGGGGGGGGGGGGGGGGGGGGGGGGGTCCCACGAACATCTAATGCAAACTGGTCGTTATATACGTCAAATCTGTCACAAATTCTCATCGATTAGACACGATATTTCTGATTATTGAATGTGGCCTATGATTAACTTCGATTCGTGCATGCATGTTATAGGTTGTGGTTGTTTGTGGAAGGAGGGGAGGGGTGGGAGAAAGAGAGGAAGTCAGCCAGAGAATAAAATTATCTAATGTTTAGCCGTTTTGTTTATGTAATCCCCCTCCTGGACTGGTACCTCTTGACGGGACATGACAGGGACTAAGAGCCCATCAGAAAATTCTAGGTAACCAATTGAACCGTGGAAACTTTGTTACGGTTAATCAGATCCCCATCACGGCTTTCAAAGAGATAAATGAAAGACCTTGGCTTTCGGGTCGTCCCAATCTAAAATAGGTACAACATAGTGTTCTGGGACGTTTAGGTAGGTTAAGTTGGTAGGTCAGCCATCCCTGAAGGGGGAGCTCTAGGTTATAATTGTGACTAGTTTTTGTGCGTCAAATAAAATGGCTCAGCAGTGCACACCACTAAGAGCCCTGAAAAGGACTCTTGCAGTGTTGATGCGATCAAATGGGACAGACCCAAATACTGTCCTGACCTGAGACAATGTCGTCTACCAGACAGCCAATTGGTGACTCAGTCGCTAATGGGGACGTCAGGGTGTTCGACATAACAGCGGCCACATCACCTGCTGATTGTCAATTTGCCTTTAAAAATGTGGGTCTTGATCCATGTGCCCGATATACCGACGCTGGAAAAGGGCCTTTAGATTTTTGTCAACCTACGGCTACGCAAAGTATCACGCAGCCGTCCTGAGTGAATCATCATCATCATCCTTCGTGTGCTGTTAGAGGTCACAAAGGCCTCGGATTCGAATCCCCCACTTCGCTCAATTCCGTGCAACTTTCTCCATTTCTCATTTGGAGTTTAGCCGAGTATTTTTTGCCTCTCGTAATAATGCTTGTTTGTTTCCCGTTTCAGTGCCTGCTTTGTAATTCTTGGCTCATTTCGTCCTTAGTGAGTGAATATTTTATATTTCACAGACGACTATTGACTGGAGGCTATTTAGCTAATTCAGTCACTCGCGATGTGTGAGTGACTGTGGTTATGCCTTAAATCCCTACCTCTGTGTCATGTATTCTCTCACATCTCACGTCTCGTCTGAATATGCTTTAAAATGGGGCTTCCTAGTGGCAATTTGCATTCTGCATTTAGTCTCATTGAAAATAATTGATACATTATCTCCGTATTGTGGTTTCATTTTCCTTGTAAATTGCTTCCTAAAAATTTAATTAAATAAACACATAAAAAAATAAGATACATACAATACATACATACGATACATACAATACATACATACGATACATACACATACATACATACATACACACACACACACACACTCACTCACTCACTCACTCACTCACTCCCATCCATCATCCATCCATCCATCCATTCACTGCATGCAGGCAGGCAGGCAGGCAGGCAGGCAGACAGACAGACAGACAGACAGACAGACAGACAGACAGACAGACAGACAGACAGACAGACAGACAGACAGACAGACAGACAGACAGACAGACAGACAGACAGACAGACAGACAGACAGACAGACAGACAGACAGACAGACAGACAGACAGACAGACAGACATGGTACCAAGATTTCAGCGGGATCGATCGTGGAGCCAAGGTTAGTTTGGGAAAAATCATGGTCGAAGCGGATTTGAACCTATAGTATTCGGTCCCGTGTCCAGTCTAGCTGCTACGTCACGGCAGATTCTATTGCGGTTTATAACTTTGAGAGTGTCCATATCTTTTAAGCCTTTTCCTCGCCCACCATGAATAATAGGGTACAACATGGCAGTATTTTGCGTAGCCAAACGGTGTGATAATTGGAGCCTCCATAGAAGGTTGAGCAGGGTATCTACGGATTGTTCCTGTAGTATTATTATCCGGATTCCTGTGGTGTCACATCAGGTAGCAGCAAGGACGGGAGGGGGGGGGGCGGTGGGGGGGGGGGGGGGTTGGAAGAGAGGATATTCAGTAAGTCAGAAACTGCTATTGCCATTCTCTTATAAATATAACGCTCACTACAGCGTTGTCCACATCTGCCCTGACACTTTTTCCCCTCAACTTAAGAACCGCTGTGTTTTACAACTGGAAAACACAGCACGGTAGTGCGAATGTTAACGGATTTTCAATTTACAGTTTATTAGATTTATAGCTTTTCCAATTTATAGTGTGGGAGAACAGTTGAGGTAGAAATTCGTGATTTATCACCCTCATTCTTGCTGTATTGATCGAACAATGTTCACACGAGAATACTTAATTTTAATAATAAATCAGATTTTTCAAAAATCAGTCGACTAGACATGATCTAACTATTACTGAGAACACAACCACATGTATCGTCTCCACAGCTAGCTTTAACAACAGTGTCTTTTACACTGCTGTCGTCAAAACATATATGTACATTTGTATCATTATCAAACACCAATAGTACACCATCGCCATCAAACATCATTCATCCATCATTGTCATCAAACATCAGTTGTACACCGTCGACATCAAACATCATTCATACGTCATTGTCATCAAACATCAGTTGTACACCATCGTGATCAAAATTAATTCATATAGAATTCGTTTTCAAACACCATCAGTACACCGGCAACAGCAGAAATTATACATTCATCATTTGTCATCAAACACCATTTTTACACCATCATCAGTAAAATCATTGATACATCATTCGTCACAAACACAATTTGTCATCAATGGCTGTTTAGTCTTGCTTATGTGCTCAACACGGCTACTACTAGTCATTACTAAAAATATTGTGCTTCATGGCTTTAAAAAATTATTGAAATACATTAAAAATAATATGATGTATTCTCTCTCTCTCTCTCTCTCTCTCTCTCTCTCTCTCTCTCTCTCTCTCTCTCTCTCTCTCTCTCTCTCTCTCTCTCTCTCTCTCTCTCTCTCTCTCTCTCTCTCTGTCTGTGTGTGTGTGCGGGCTCCATAGTGTGGAAAAACAAGAATAGTCCTACTGCATTCTTAAAACGCATGTCGTAAAGGTCGACTAATTAGGGGTTTGCTTCGAAGTCGGAGTGCATCTGCCTAGGGGTAAGGAACCAACAGTCTGCATTCAAATAAGCCATATATGTAAAACGGATGTGCATGCACAGCCTAGATACTGGAAAAGAGTTGAGCTTATTCAAAAACAGATATCTAAGCACTCGGTGCATTCACATGAGCGCTCCGTCCACATATTCAGCAGCTAGCCCGGAGTTCCAATACCAGTGGTGCCAGTAGCAGTTTGAGAATACGTCCGTTTTGCCTTTTCTTTAAGCGTCGAATATCGGCCCGATCCCCTAGTCACTCCCTGCTGCATCACTCTCACCACTGTGGTGAAACAATAGCCACGTCTGCGTTTTCTGCATCAATCACAATTCCACCAAGTTGTGCATAGCCAGCCAATCTGTCCGCCTGTTCATTTCCAAACCACACCGGAATCGATGGAACTAAACTAACGTCGAAATGCGAATAAACGACCATAACTTTCCGTCAAGGTTTACATACAGCCTATAATTGCAAAGAAGGTATATATATATATATATATATATATATATATATATATATATATATATATATATATTTGTGTGTGTGTGTGTGTGTGTGTGTTTGTGTAAACAACTAGTTAACAAGAGAATGTCTATAAATGTTTAGTGGGCCACTTAGCCCCTTGCAAATATTCTGCTGGAGAGGCGGCTAGATTTTTTTAGAGGTCTCCCGCCTACACATATTTTGATGGCTTTAAAGTGCTCAAGCTCAAGCTCAGCGTTCCATTCCTGATAGACTAGTTAGATGTACCAAATATTCTGCAACACGCTTGTCCATATATTGAAAGGATGTTGGTTCCTGAGTATCTTGAGCCACAGAACCCTAAGTTCTGACTCAGTGTGTTCTTTTGGCAGATTATTTCAGAGCTGTTTTAAATCAGATTGGACAGCTAATCCATAGTTCTACGTGAGAGCTTCACACGACATTATGTCAGTTGGGGTTTTATTTGCATATTGTATCGCAGTTTCACTTGCAAGATGAATTACACATTTTCCTATTCCTTTTTTTTTTTTTTTTTTCGTCACTCTTGAATTTATGTTTCATCACTCTCTGTTAAATTCAGGTTGCCCCAAGACAGCTGTTATCTTTGTTTTAGTAGAAGACTGATAAGGCTGAGCTACCTCATGACAGTAGGTAGGTAGATAGGTAGGTAGTTATACCCCACCAGGACATCACACCCGGTGACACAAAGTTCCACCATGCGGATGAGGATCACCCGTGGAGAGGTCCCAGAAATTCCTTCCAGTCGTGAGTCCATATCTATGGCTAGGCCATATCTATGCCCCGGCTTTATTCAGGGCGCCCGGCAGAAACCAGGGTGGGGCTTCAAGCAACAAAACATGTCATCCCACATGGGGACGAGGATCATCACGATAGTAGTCGGTGATATTGTATTTGTTCACTCCGAATGTTGCTCGTCATGTACCAAAATCTGACAGCCTTGACTGTACCAACCATTTCGCCATTTTATTAGATTTGCTTGTCCTAGGAGGAGGAAATGCAACATTAATTCAGTATTATGGCAGGACACACCTTCCTTGGCAGCTGGGATTTTATTTTTTTTTTAATTATATTTTTTTGATGTTTTATCCCCTAGGAACCATACTGATAGTTATTAACAACGTTACCATCAGCGTTTTCGACCATTATAAAGATCACTTTTAATACCGCTATCGTCATTATCATCACCATCCTCACAATCTTATCATCTATGGCTCCATCTGAAACAGCATGCAGCGTTTCGCAAAATCATCTTCATTTTTGTGCCATGATATCCTGGTGTGAAAGGCAATGAGAGAGCAGACACTCTGGCTGGCAGTGCGACGTTCAGGAATGGACCCTCTAGGACAGCAAATAAATCATCAATACTATACGAGGCCAAAAACTGTGATGGGTTCAGTTTCATGAGAACTGATTTTTCACAGATGAGTCTGCCTACCCTGGGTGTACTAATTGGAGCAGCGAGACAGAAAACCATTCGGGAGCCCGCCGTTACATCCAGCAGAAAAGAGTGAGAGTTGTTAGCATAAAAACTGTTGAAGACATACTCAGGAGAAGATCGGAGCACTTAGTTAATGTTCGATGTGCGATAAGGAGGCTCTCATAAATGAACAATAAACAATCGTCTTATCATCTTTAAAATCTCCATACTCATCAATCATCTGTCATGATAATTATCCTCACAACAGCTATCATCATTATTATTATCACAACCATTATCATTACAATAAACATTACTATAATTATAATTTATTATCACCAGCACAATCATCATCATTATCAACATGATCACCATCATATCACAATCACATCATAACCCTATCTCCCTTTTCTGCTAAATCTGACCACGTATTAAACATCATACAGTTAAAATCCTGCTCCACCTAAGAGTACACCCAGGAATACAGACTGTCACAGAGAACTAGATAACGTGAACCAGAAGCACAATACTGGCTAATGTAACGTCTGGCTAAAACAGAGGGATTTGCCTTCGAGCTAATCCCTTAACTGGAGCTAGCCTTTTGCAAGGCCATGCTGTCTTTTAGAAGCAAAAATGCCTAAGGTATATAACTCCTTTTTATCTAATTGCTTAAAAGTATATTCTCTACTAGCGAGGTGAACGCATTACTGAGCTTCTTACTCCTCCTCCACCTTCTTCTTCTCCTTCTTCTTCTTCTGCTTCTTCTTCTTCTTCTTCGTCCTATATTGCCCTGTCTTTGTTCCTCTTTCCTCTTTCTTCTACAGAACTGGAATTATAAACGCGAGGAAACGTTGCTGACATAAGACTTCATAAGCAAGCAATTTATAAAAAATTATTAGAACACGTTTTTTCCTGTTGTAAATTAACATATTAAGGGTACAAACAATATTTCACAATTATGAAACATTTATGAACGTGCATGTAAGGTGTGCAATAATGCATTTAATGAGAAACAGGGAAATATTCCAGGTGCTATATAATGCGAATATTTCTTTTATGGCCTCAGTATTTAAAATAGCTTACTTTTTTTTACAACTTGTTTTATTTACTTAGTCGCCCCTCTTTTACCTTAGGTTTGCCAGACAGATCGCCAGACGTCACTGTCAGCATTTTTTTCCTTTTTCGTGCTTTGTTCCATTCCAGTCCTTTGTCAGACGGGGACTGTAAGGTTTTTTTTAAGCGAACTCTGCGTTATCCTGGTGGCCTGGTTCACTGGCTCTTGGCCGCCCACGCCTGACGTCATTTACAATCGCCAGAACATAAATCTAGCATCAGACCACTTCACGTTGATTTGAACGATAAGACAGGGTCGCTGAAAGCTGGTCGCTTACGCCCCTTGAGTACTAGAACCTTTTAAAGGGTATATTGCATTTCGTATTTTTGTCAGATATACAGGGTTAGTGAAATGGTGGGTACTCTTTAATTCATGTGTCATCATCATGTAGCAGATCCTTTGCAGAACGTCGCTCTCACCCGTTTTGCCTGAAAGAAACTCTGCCTATCGCCAGCTCTTCCGTCTTCTGTACGTTCATATTTAAGGAGTCGCTTATATCATGTGCCTCTCTTTGTGTTTGTCGGCCCCTGTCCCTCTTTTCTGGTATCATGACTTCTGCTATTCTTTGTTTCCAATCAGATATGGCTCATGATGTGACCACAATATGTTAGCTTCCGATACATGATACTGTTTATTACCCGATCTTCCTTGATGTTCAGATCTTTTAAAGTGTAAGTATTTTTTATCTTTTTTGTTTTCTCCTGATTGGGAGATAGTCGACGACTCAAATCCGTATGTTGCTACAGAGGAGATAGTCCATGACTCACATCCGTGTGTTGCTACAGGGGAGATAGTAGACAACTCACATCCGTTTGTTGCTAACGGGGGGAAAGTCGACGACTCGCATCCGTCTGTTGCTACAGGGGAGATAGTCGACGACTCATATTCGTTTGTTGCTACAGGGGAGATAGTCGACGACTCACATCCGTTTGCTGCTACAGGGGAGATAGTCGACGACTCACATCCGCGTGTTGCTACAGGGGAGATAGTGGACGACTCACATCCGTTTGTTGCTACAGGGGAGATAGTCGACGACTCACATCCGTTTGTTGCTAAAGGGGAGATAGTCCACGATTAAAATTCCTGTGTTGCTACAGGAGAGATAGTCGACGACTCACATCCGTATGTTGCTACAGGGGAGATAGTCGACGACTCACATCTGTTTGTTGCTACAGGGGAGATAGTCCACGATTCACATCCGTGTGTTGCTACAGGGGAGATAGTCCACGACTTAGATCCGTGTGTTGCTACAGGGGAGATAGTCCATGATTCACATCCGTATGTTGCTACAGGGGAGATAGTCAATGACTCACATCCGTATGTTGCTACAGGGGAGATAGTCAATGACTCACATCCGTATGTTGCTGCAGGGAAGATAGTCCACGACTTAGATCCGTATGTTGCTACAAGGGAGATAAGATAGTCTAAGACTCACATTCGTTTGTTCCTACAGGGGAGATAGTCCACGACTCACATCCGTATGTTGCTACAGGGAAGATAAGATAGTCCATGACTCACATTCGTTTGTTACTACAGGGAAGATAGTCCACGTTTCACATCCGTATGTTGCTACAGGGGGTATAGTCCACGACTCTCATCTGCATGTTGCTATAGGGAAGAAAAGATAGTCCATGACTCACATTCGTTTGTTACTACAGGGGAGATCGTATGTTGCAGTAGGGAAGATGCAGGATCTCAAAATTTTAATTTTGATTTCCTTGCTGGTGTTTAACCATAAACTTTTATTTCTGTTTATTCTTTGCATTGCTATGGTCATCTTCCTTTTGATTTCTGTCATACAGTCTACTTTGCTATTTACTATAAAGCCTAGATATTAAAAGTTGGTGAGAATTTCAATTTCCTTATCATTTATTGTTATTTTTGTGTGACAGCCGGTTTTCTCAGTGGACATAATTTTTCTTTAAATTTGAATTCAATAATAAGTTTTGATTTTCACTGTGCTTTTGGACAGACTTGATTAAATGTTATATTCCCTTTACATTGTTCGAAAGGAGGACTGTGTCATCTGCGTAGTGAAGTTCGGAAATAGCGTTGCCACTTATTATAAGCGGGCCATAACTGTCACAAGTCCCATTTTTGACATTTCTCATCATGTACATTTTCTTTAATATACATTAAATATTAACGATATAGACACACAAGAGAAAAGAAAGTCTACAGTTTACAGACTTACAATACAGGTTATAGATGTACAATATGGTAGCCGTCTGTTGCTCGGCAACCATCTAAGCTGTAACCGAACTCATCCCACACACGAGAAAGCTTCTCGGAAGGGTCCTTGGCGGCACGAGCAGACGCCCTCGAGTGGACGGTTGGGTAACTGCGCTCTAGCGGTAGTAATTGAAACATTAGACCTTCTTCTCTCTCTCTCTCTCTCTCTCTCTCTCTCTCTCTCTCTCTCTCTCTATCTATCTATCTCTCTCTCTCTCTCTCTCTCTCTCTCTCTCTCTCTCTCTTGTGTGTATATTAATAATATATAATGTATATTCAAGGAAATATACATTAATGAAAGTGTAACCTCCATTTTGGATAACTCTGTAATGATAAATGTATTTGCCATTCAGTGCATTATTATTTGTATGATTATTATTATTATTGCGCACTTTAACACATGCTATGCACTTAGATCCCTCCACCGTCACACACACAACTCTTTATCCCCCCCCCCCCCCCATACACACACAACCCCCCTCCTACCCCTCCCCAAACATACACACACCCACACACACACACACACACACACACACACACACACACACACACACACTCACAAAGAGCCTGCAAATGTTAACGTTGATTTGAGACAGCTGAACAGGCCGAACATTTTTTTTTAAGAACCTGATATTTATGGCGCAGAATTCTTCTCTATTTTCTATCTCAAGCCCGAAAGGTTACTTGTTCTGTTCCGGCGACTGCATTTTGTGGCGAGAATCCATGCAGAATCCATGGTTGCCATATTGGCATTTTTTATGCCAGATTCCACAAATCTGGCATATTTGAAATTGAACTGGCATAAGATACTGAACTGGCATATTCTGGCATATTTGGGTTTTTCCTGGCATTTATTTTCAAGATGTGCTCACATTTTCTTCATGGTTCCTCTATTATAAACACGCAAATTTACTAAAAGCAATGTAGACCTACATATAAAATCTTTTTTTCAGTTTGACTTTGTTGTGATGTCCTGGTACGGACTAACGGATAATCGCGCTATTTCTTTTTGTTTTGTTGTTTTACTGTCAGAAATACCTCAGTGGTTTCGTCATAGTTATTTAAGATGAAAAGCCTCTAAAGAACTGTTCAGAGTGATGCACACATCTACGAAGTTTTAATCAGAACGAACTGCTCCTCTTCCATTTGAGAAACTGTTATCTACTAGGTAGCTTGTGCGTGGAAAGATTATGTTCAATATGTTGGTGAACTGGGAAGAATTGAAAGCTTATTTCACATGTGCTGAATTAGCCCAGAAAACGTTTGACACAAAATATAAAGTAAGATTGTTAAAGGAAATGCTGTTAGATCACAAAAAATATTTGTACTTTGTGTTTGCGACACCAGTTGTACAAGAATTTGAAAGACTGAACAGTCTTTTTCAACAAACAAAAGCTGATCCTCATGAACTACACCAAGAATCAGAAAAGTCTTAAGAACAGACTGTATGACGTCAGTGAACAGAAAAAATATTCATCACGTTGACTTTGGTACTAATTCCTAACGAAATGTAATGCGTTCCTACAGAAGAATAACAGGACTGAAGTTCAGACAGAAAAAAAAACAATGTTAATGAAAGATGTATGTCTGTGCTAGAAGAAGCTCTCAATCAAATTACGTGTAGACTTCCAACCGAGAATATATTTCAAAATCTGTCAAAATTGAGCTTTTGGCAGTGTTAAATCAAGTATCAAGGACACAGTTTTCAAAGCTACCATTTTCACACCTGGCAGAAAACAACATCAGTATTATAGAAGAACAGTACAGAAAACTGATTGTTGTCAACTGGAAGGAAAAAGAAGCTACATTTAAGAAGGATGGACTACCTACAAATAGGGAAGATTTTTTAATAGGAGTACTTCGACACCAGGCATTTAAAGAGTTGGCCACTTTCGCCCTTACTTGCCTAATAATGCCCGTTAGCAATGCTGCAGTTGAGAGAATATTCTCTTTTGTTACTTCAACTAAATCAAAAGCAAGAAACAAAATACAACTGGATTGTCTAGATGCAGTTGTTAGAAATAGTGCAGAACTATTGATATCAAAGAAATGTTGCAAAGACTTCATTCTATCTGAGAAAATGCTTAAAGATTTTACATCCGAAAAGGTTTATGCTGCATCTTCCACTGGTTCCAATGAGGATGACAGTGAAGAATTCAATCTAGAGCTTCTGTGAAGTGAGTACAAGGTTACACTTTATTTGGCAATTTGCTGGCATATTTTGGGTGATGGTTTGGCATAAAATGACGATTTTTATCTGGCAACCCTGGATCGGGTTGCAATATTCAGATTGCCAACTAAGAGCAAATGCTACGTAGATTTGACACACAAACTTACTTAGATCTTATGGAAAACTTGTCTCGTATAAGACAAGTGAGGGGCCATATCATACTAAAGAGTCGACTAATTTTAGTGGTTTCCTTCAAAGTCCGAATGCATCTGTCTGAGCGGCAAGAAACCAATAGTCTGCATACAGATAAGCCGCATATGTAAAGCGGAAATGCACCCAAAACTCAACTTCTGGAATAAGACTGAAGTCTAGAAGTGGACGAACAATCAGACATTTCTCCAGAGTTTACAGCTGGTGAATGAACAGGAGAGAGGAAAAAAAGTACAGATAAAACAGAAGCAGCTTGTGTAAATATTACACATAGGGTATGTAAAAGCCCATACTACGCGTACACAAACACATACATTCATTCATACAAGCATTTCAGACACCTAAATCGCATGTATATGTATAGTAAAGTAAAGTAAAGATCTCTTTTTACGCCTTAGGCGCATTGGAAATATGGGAAGAGCGTACCAAATTTTTACAGACCAATCGGCACTGGGTGGGTACTCGGGTCAGCATTACGCCGGCCGTCTTTACTTCCCCAGGAAAGCCATCCTGTTACCCATTTTAGGCTGGGTCGACCTGCGACGCGCCATACGATGATGAAAATCCACGCAGCCATTAGTGGCTTTCGATCACAGCAGGTTGGAATTACGAGTCGGACTCGCAACGCCTAAGCCACGGACGCTGCGCTACACACACACACACACACACACACACACACACACACACACACACACACATTTTCATCTCATTATGTTAACATAATACTCACTTTATTCATCCCTATGTTTACAAACGGACAGCATCAAACATCAACAGGTATTTAAAATATACAATTATACATGCACGTTATGGAAACTTTATCCAATGGGTGAGCTCAGCGCCAGCTGGTGAGGCCAGCATGTTATCTAAGTCTATGATATATTCATGTTCGCAGACGTTTCCCGCAAGCTGACGCCGATCAAATCTGGTGAGAGGTGCACATTGCACTGTCTTTGACAGCAAACATATGTCGTGCTATAGATGTCCCATGAACTCCTGTGAACAGAATGATAGTATATCATAAGATGGCCGCATAATAAATTTCTCGGGTTATCGGCGCTTGGCAACTTTTTGATTTGTATGTTCTTTTATCAAGAGTGAGAACCAAAGAGGCCGAGTTAGGACATCCGGTTGTTCTAGTTTCAGTATTGGCTTGTATTATTTTAAGTTGAGTTGAGCAGAACTGAATTAAGAACCGACAACACAACACTGGGGAAATTCCAGTACACACCCTGTCCACAACTTCAGTAGCCAGCTCAGGGTCCAGTTCTGATGGTTCAATATTTCTATGCACTCCCCTGGGCTGGGACAGCTGCATCATATAGTTCAGAGATGTCTGATGTCCCAGTAACAGTAGCAAGACACACACAAAAACAACACAGTATACGGGTAGGGAACACAAACTTGTCATGGCTGTTCTAGGCGGTGTTGTGTCTTCTTAAACTGTTGCTACCCGTTGTCTAGGAATAATTCTAAGGGTCGCGCCGTATTATCACAACTCCATCGGCGAACGAGTCTACCACTGGCCTGCCGATAAACGACTTCGTCGTTGGTCGGGACAGTTTCTGAGTTTCTTTTGATAGCATCAACACTGCATGAGTTCTTGTCAGGGCTACTTGGTGGCGAGCAATGCTAAGTCATTTTATATTGCACATATAAACCTAGTCACAATTATAACCTAAAGCCCCCCCCCCCCCCCCCCCCATCGAATATGTTGGCTGAACGTGACGGCAAACAGCAAATAAATCAAGTATCACAACTCAATATCAACAGATCTAGTTACAAGAAAGAACGCCAGACACACAGGTTTCTCCTGTCACATTCCCTAACAGTCTGCATCAATGCTCTGTTTTGTCAGTTAACTCAGTTGCCATGATTTAATGCACTCATTTCTTGTCAACAATACACATGACCTATATTTGTTGCTGATGTGGCTCCTTATTCACGATTAGTATCTCCTGATACATTCACTCAATTGCAGGCCCACTTATCTCATCTAGCGTCACACACCTAATGTATCTTAATTCATTCTTACATGTTATCTTCCTGGCGACACCCTGACTGTTTCTTACTATCGTTAACCAATTCTCACTTTTTATCTTCCTGACGACACCCTGATTGTTTCTTACTATCGTTGACCAATTCTCACTTTTTATCTTTCTTCTTACTATCGTTGACCTCATTTTTATCTTCCTGGCGACACCCTGACTGTTTCTTACTATCGTTAACCAATTCTCACTTTTTATCTTCCTGACGACACCCTGATTGTTTCTTACTATCGTTGACCAATTCTCACTTTTTATCTTCCTGGCGACACCCTGACTGTTTCTTACTATCGTTGACCAATTCTCACTTTTTATCTTCCTGGCGACACCCTGACTGTTTCTTACTATCGTTGACCAATTCTCACTTTTTATCTTTCTGGCGACACCCTGACTGTTTCTTACTATCGTTGACCAATTCTCACTTTTTGTCTTTCTGGCGACACCCTGACTGTTTCTTACTATCTTTGACCAATTCTTACGTCGTGAACTTCCTAAAACCTGCGACGATCTTGTTAAATATTGACAGTGGGCAGGCAAGCTGAACAGCATTTTTTTCGCAAAAAGGATGGAGTGTTTGTGAAAAATGCAAAGCCTATCATTGAGTTTCTCAGAAGAATGCAAATACTATCACTGATATTCTGAGAAAAATGCAAAGACTGTCACTGAGTTTCTGAGAAGAATGCAAATACTATCACTGATTTTCTTATAAGAATACAAAGTCTATCAAGCAGTTATAGAAACTAAACGAGGCAGTACACCTAGAGACCGAGAAACGTAATCATTTTTATAGAAATGAAATTAGGCAGTGTTTTTCAGACATCTTATGAGAAGCAGTGGTTTCGAGAATTTAGTGATAACTAAAAAGAATGAACTGAAAAGGCAAGAAGGGGTAAAGAGATTCATTTCTGGATGACTTCGCAGAATGGTTGGGACGAGACAAGAACACTGATCTGATCAGTTTTGGTTATTGTATGAGATCGTGAATACATGCACGTCTACGCTTAAGGCACAGCGCCTAATGATGATGATATATATATGTATATATACATGTTTTCACCATGTCACACAATAACCAAAACTGATTAGATTCCTGGTTACTTTCTGTAACTTCGCACTAACAGTGACGCTAGTGCACCAAATGCCGTGCCCCGGTGTAGACAACCGTAGCTGCTAGTATCGATAAGTGCTGGATCACCTTTAAACTATTATACTTTCGTTATCGCCCCTAAATTATACACCGCTGTGCTGCTGTATCCATACATCAAACGTCTCCCTGGTGTGTCAACATGATCCACGTTGAAAACCACTGGTTATCAAAGCACAGTCTAAAACCCGATGAGGTAGACCAAAGAGGACTTTCTCAATAAACCAGTGCAGGTTAATGAATCCCACACATGCTGTTTGCAACTATGCACACGTTCTACTTGATAGCTTGTCGTAAGTACACAAAGCAGGTGTTTTCATGATTACATTTCTCATGTTAAATACATTGATATGTTTTTATAACAGTAAGCAACCATGCATTATAACCTTGATTATTGATGTGAAAATCACTCAGGAAAGTGGATTAGGCTTCTAACTGTAGCGACTAAATGAAAAACAGTGTAATAGATCTTTTTTAACTCCATCAGTCCCAAACAACGTCTGGTGTGTTATTTGTACTTCCATGAATCTTAACCAAAATTTAACAGGTTCGAGTCTTTTTTTTCACAGCTGGTCAGAGCATGCAAAGAAATCTCGTTTTACCAGTATTTAGTGTCTTTGAAAGCAAGAAGTAACTATTTTTCCTGTTGGTTATTTATACATTTATGATTTTCTGGTAACACCTTCTGCTACTCAAGGAGTTAATTATTGTTAAGAAAGAAATTAGAAAAAGGGGGACAAAGGAGAAAGTGAAACATACGGAGGCATCTCCATCTTGAGCCATGCTGGAGAAATGTTCGCAAAAATATTGGAATTTAGAGCTCGACCAGTACTAGAGCCCCTGATAAGTACGAGACAGTTCTGCCTGTCTGTCTGAAAAGTTGTGTAAATAAAGGCTTTTTCCAACGCCTTCAGATGTATCGGTTGTACAGGGCTATATACCAAACGCCGCTAGAAAGGTGATGTGGTCAGCATCACGCAGACCGCCTTTACTTTCCATGACTGTACCTGGTACCCAGTCAAGGCTGGGTCGACTTGAGAGCCAAGGTCATTGAAAAATGTCAGGACCCAAACCCACGACCTTCTGATCCACAGGCGAGCGTCTAGCCGCTAGACAACTGCGGCTCCCTGTCTCTCTGAATGTCTAATTAAATGTCTGTATACATCCCAACGTCGGCTCTGTGCCTAAGTCGATGCGAACTCTTAATAATGCCGGGAGCCGGGTGAGATCTCAGCGCCGGGCCATGCGCCTTGCGTTGGTTTCGGCAGTGGTATCAATAAAGCCGACCATCCAGAAAGCAAAGGCAAACTACTGGACGTTAATTTTCCAAAAAAAAACCACACAACACCCAGGTGCTGTTGGCGTTAGTTCTGCAACATCCTGTAAAGGATACGCAACTAACCTTATACATCCCAACTGAATGTCCCTCTACCTATTCTCCCATTAACCTTACCCTTCTCTATCCATCTATACATTTACCCATCTACCCATAAGACTGGTGACTGAATGCCAGTGCGTGTATTCGCCCATCAGCCTGACTACCGTTCACTACATACATATTGCCGTCAACGAACATACGCACTCTACATCTGTGAAAAGACTGCCAATGCCGGTCCAGAAACTGGCTCACCTGTGTTTGCAATACAACCTACATTCGCTGTGTCGTTACGTAAACTGTTTGAAGTTTCTCATACCTGTATGTGTGTAGTCATGCAAAGCGAGGGCGGATAGCTTGTAGTAAACTATCACACTGTGGAATTTCTCAGCTCTAGCTTTCTATTTTTACGTTTTCTTTGAAACCATAGTTATCATAATTGTTTGTTTCTCTTCTATTACTACTGCTGCTTTCCTGCTGCTACTGCTGCTGCAGCTGCTACTACTAATAGTGGTAGTATTTTTGTTACTACTACTATTATTACTACTGCTACTACTACTGATATGGCTACTACTATTAATATTACTTCTTTTTTGCTTCTGCTGTGTCTGCTGATTCTACTAAAACTACTGCTACTAGTTCTACAACTCATACTACTATGACGACTGCTACTGCTGCTATTACGTCTACAACTTATTCTACTATGACGACTACTATTGCTGCTATTACGTCTACAAGTCATACTACTATGACGATTATTACTGCTTTTACTACGTCTACAACTCATACTACTATGGCGACTACTACTGCTGCTATTACGTCTACAAGTCATACTACTATGGCGACTACTACTGCTGCTATTACGTCTACAAGTCATACTACTATGGCGACTACTACTGCTGCTATTACGTCTACAAGTCATACTACTATGGCGACTACTACTGCTGCTATTACGTCTACAAGTCATACTACTATGGCGACTACTGCTGCTGCTATTACGTCTACAAGTCATACTACTATGGCGACTACTACTGCTGCTATTACGTCTACAACTTATACTACTATGGCGACTACTACTGCTGCTATTACGTCTACAAGTCATACTACTATGGCGACTACTACTGCTGCTATTACGTCTACAAGTCATACTACTATGGCGACTACTAATGCTGCTATTACGTCTACAAGTCATACTACTATGGCAACTACTACTGCCGCTGCTAATATTTATACTGCTGCTGCTGTATGAGCCTGAGAATTTAGGGCAGTATGGACAGTGCTGTCGTCACGGACTGCTGGTTTAGGGTGGGTTTTTTGTGTGCGTGTTTGTGTGCCTCTGACTAAACAAATCTATACATCATCTTATCAAGCGTCGAACACGCATGTGCAGCATGACAGATTGTTATAACTATCAGCAGCAGCAGCGGTAGTAATAATAGTAGTGGTATTTTGGTGGTGGTGGTGGATGTGTTATCAACAGCACTAAAGTAACAACCGAAAAAATTTTGCAAATTCAATTCTTGTATTAGCAGTGCCTACCTTCTGCTTTACACTTATGTGATGTGTGTGTGTTTTTTTTTTTTTTTATTGACAAATATTTGAAAAACTGAACATTGAAATCTCTGTTTTCTAAATAAATACATGAAAACTTTGTTTTCTAACAACATCGGCTTCACATGCCTAACTTTCTGTCTTCCCAACTTTCATTCATAAAGCTTCACTGGGTATATTGTCTGTAATCTACAATGTCCATCTCTTTAATGATTCAGTTAACAATTGTCAATGCTCTTCATTGCTTCCCAGATATTATCATTGTTGAGGGATTTTCTCCAAATATAACTCATTGTTTTCATTCTTCCATTGCATCCACATATGGCAAATTCCTGGTCGCTTCTCACGATTTTTATGTTAACAACCCCTGTTTCCATCCTGGCCATACGCATGTACGAAGACCCCTCTTTCGTAATTTCCTACTGACATTTTTATGCCAGTTTTGTGTGCACCTCACAGAAAGTTTTTTTTTTTTTTTGTATGTTTTGTTTTTGTTTTTGTTAACTGCTGCAATTCTAATTATTATGTCATTTTAGCAACATTTTAGCAACTTTCATCTTTCACTCTCGTTTAGTCTAAATGTGTGTAATTTGAGATGTTCGTGTGTTTTCCTGTTCTTGACATTTTTGATTAAACTATTTAGAAATGTTTGCTGTTTCCAGGGTTGTTTGGTAAACATGTTTCTTTAATCATATATTGTAGCTGCGTGAATGGCCATCAACCATTTCTGAGTGCCAATCTGTCTCTGTAAAAATTATCTTCTGTAAACTTGGTTTTGAAAAGATGTAAAGTTTTCTATTAATACCAGAGTACTGTATTCGATAACTGGACTACTGTAATACTAATCTATGGCTATACAATGATTATGGCTACTCTGTATTAACCTTTTACCTTCGACTATATTGACAATTTATGCCTAATCGTCTGCTACTCAGCGTTTACATTGTGGCTAATCTGTGTCAACTGTCTGCCTATTCGTGAATTACTCTGAACTGTTTAACTAGTCTGTAACTTCCGTATGACTACACATGACTACTCAGTGGTTACCTATGCCAAAAATAAACAAAATAACCGGGTATAGATGTTACATAATGACTATACGTTTTTGTGGTGAATCGAAGTGCATGGGTTCGAATCCATACCGCGACAGATTTCTTAAACATTTGACTTCGGCTGTCAGGTCGACACCACTCAAAAGTGGTCCCAGGAAGTGTTATGAAAAGTAAACGCGGCCCCTTGACGTCTACGGTATGATTTAATGTCAGTCTTTCCACACACACACAAAGCATAACTAGTTTACCACTAGCATGTGAACGGTCATCCGCTCACTGTATTCACATTTAGTGACACATCTTTGGCTACTCTGTGACTACTCAGTGACTTCTCCAGATATTTTATTCATTTATAAGTGATATTTTCTTTATATATGGCTGTGAATCCTGGACAATCGATTGGCCAAACAATTTCTAGAAGCCTCAGAGATGTGGTTTTACAGAAGAATGCTTAGAATACCTTGGACAGCCAAAAAGAGCAACCAAAAGGTTTTGAAAGAGGCGGGAGTCCGAAGACAACTTATCACAGACATCAGAAGGAGACAGTCATCATTTTTAGGCCATGTTATGAGAAGAGGGAAAAAAGAACATGTTGTGACCACTGGAAAGATCTGTGGAAGGAGAGATTGAGGAAGACAACGAGAGAAGATGCTTGACAGTCTTGTTGCATGGCATGGAGGTGTGTCGGCACACGAACTGATACATGCTGCAGGAGATCGCAGATAATGGAGAGGCATGATCGCCCACGCCAGTCTGCAAGGCACCTGATGATGATGATTTACTCAAGGTGTTGCAGAACTCCATGAATGTTCTCTTAAACTAGTCAGATATTTCTTTCATTTAACTCTTGTATTTACTCATGGAAATGCAGAACTCTATGAATGTTCTGTTAAATCTAGTCTGACATTTCATTCATCTAACACTACTATCTCTGTGGGAAGTTTTGGGTAATTTAAGTATAGTAAATAAAGGCAGCTTCTTCTTCTTCTTCTTCTGCGTTCGACATCAGTCATTCTACACATTGAGTCCCGTCTGGGTCAAAAATAGGATTGTGCTTTTAAGGTCGCCACCGGTCCCCCATAGCTTCTCTCGCAATGTGGATCCCCTGGGCCAGATCCACAGTCTTTGCTGGGAGAGGTAAGGGCAGTACTGCAGTATGTACTCAGGGGTCTGTCTTTATGCTCCACAACCACAGGCAGCAGATTCTTTTATGCCTAACCTGTACAGGTGTGCTCGGAGACCACAGTGTCCAGTCCGAAGTCTAAAAATTGATGTTTGTTCTTTCCTGTTGAATTTGTTTATGCTGTCACTATCTGGTCTGTAATATCTATTCTGCTTTCTCCACTCCCGCTTAAAAAGACTGCTTTAGTGCTGTTTTGGTTTCCTTGTAGCTGTGTGGTGGATGAGGTTGTGAAAGATTACTCCCAGCTTTTGCCAACCCATCTGCTCTCTCATTTCCTTGAATACCACAGTGGGCGGGTATCCACTGCAAGACCAGTTCTGCTTCCTTGGAGAGTAAGCCAATGTTGGTCCTTACATCTGCAATTAGTTTGTTTTGTTTTTTGCTTGATAGTGCTTGGAGAACAGACAATGAGTCACTAAGTATAACAATTTTGTGCCCTCTGTGTTCTTGAGTAATGAGATGTTGGACTGGGAAAGGAGGGCAGTTGCCTCAGCTCTGAAGTTAGTGCAGATGTCACCTGCTGGTAGAGAGAGAGTTTCTGCTCAACTGCTAGGGGGTTTAATGTATATTCCACAACCCCCCTTTCTGACTGCATCTATAGCAGAGCCGTCGGTGAAAACCTGAGTCCAAGTGGTGTTTTGATACTTCTCATCAAGCATAGCAAGAGCCATGGTTCTCTGTTGTGTCTCCGTCTGGGCATCTTTTGAAGTGATCCCTGGTACCTTTAGAACTACATTTGCCTTTTCTGGCTTGCTTGTCCATGGTTCTGGCCTAAGTTTTTCGCACAGAGCTACATCTCTTTCAAGCAGATCTTGGTGCTGTCTGTACAGTTCTCTAGCAATGTGGTTGGGGTTCTGACGCTTCAGTCTGTTTCTTGTTCTCTCTTGAAATTTAAAATGCAGTGGGTGACTTTGAAGTCTTTTTAATTTCTCATACTGTAAAAGAGTTTTGTATTGTCTTCTAAGTTCGAGTGGTTCAGTATCTGCTATCCTCTCTATCTCTCTGATGGGGGTGGATTTCATGGCTCCGAGAACAATCCTTAATCCCATATTCTGAACTTTGTCCAGTTTCCCACTGTTGTCTTGGCTGCTGCAGCCCATGCAGTGGAGGCATATTCCATGACTGGCCTGACTGCTCCAGTATATATTTGTTTTAGGATTCTGGAGTTAGCTCCCCATGTGGTACCCGCTAATTTTTTCATCACTGCAAGCTTCTTGAATGCTTTCCTCTGTACTGCTTCTACGTGTGACTTCCAAGTTAGTCGCGAATCAAGTGTAACGCCAAGAAAGGTAGGAGTGTCAGTCTGTGGAATGAGCTGGTTTTTTATCCGAATTTCGATTTTTTCTTTTTTGTGAGAGATAGAGAAAAGTGTGCTTTCTGAATTATTTAGTTTAAGACCCCACTTTTTCGGTCCAGGCTTCTACATTTTCCACAGTTTTCTGTAACAGATATGAGGCTGTGGCAGTGTATTCGGAGGCTGTCCAAACTGCAAAGTCATCAGCATGTAGGGTATTATAAACGTGCTGGTGGCAGGTTGCTGTGATATAATTTATGTAAACCAGGAACAGAGTTGGTGCTATCGAACTGCCCTGGGGAACTCCTCTTAGTTTTGCCAGTTTGCCGACGTGTCCATCAATTCTGAATCTGGCTCTGCGTTGGAAAAGAAAGTCTTTGATCCACTTGTACATGTTATGCACAACTCATGCCTGTAGCAGCTTTAGTTGTAGGCCCTCTTTCCAAACTGTATCGAAAGCGCGAGAGAGGTCAAAGAAGACAGCAAGAACTTTCTTTTTTTCATGGAAGGCATTCTCTATTTCCTGTGCCAGATATGTCAATAGGTCCTCTGTGTTTCTGTGCTGTCTGTATCCTGTCTGTGTGGTGGTGATTAACGAGTTTGTCTCCAAGAACCATATTAGTCTTTTATTTACTAATTTCTCCATCAATTTTCCTACACATCTAAGAAGGCTGATGGGTCTGTCGCTTTTTGGGTCTCTTCTGTCTCCACCCTTTTTGAGAGCTTCCTTCCAGGCTGACGGTACACCTTTTTGCCAGCTCTGGTTGTAAATGCAGAGAAGAAACTTCTTGGCATCAGGTCCAAGATGAGAGAGAAATTCGTTTGTAATGCCGTCAGCCCCTGGGGCTTTCTTCATTTTCAACTCTCCAATTCCAACTTCCAGCTCTTGCATGGTAAACTTTTCTGACATGCAGGCCTCGGTTGTTTTTGTGCTAGAGTCTGCTAGAAGAGTCTTGGTCTGGTTTCGTACTTCTTTTATTCTTTGCATGGGAATATGAACCTCAGTTTCCTTCTGGTGTGTTTCAGCTAGCACATCTGCTGCTGCCTTGCCAGTAACAGCTCCATCGTCTGTTAAGAGTACAACTCTGGCTTTTTCTGTCTTGTCTCCATTCAGGCTTTTTGTGAGATTCCACAGACGTGAAGTGTCCTTCTCGAGGTTAAATGACGCTGTCTTTTTGTGCCAGCTTTCCCTCATATGATTATTTCTCTCTTTGATGAAGGCTGCTTTTGCTCTGTTATAAAGTATTATACTTTTATCTGTCGGACCCTTCTCCATATTTTCTCTCCTGATACTAAGTTTGGAATGCAGAGTGTCCAGTTCATGCGACCAGTAAGGTTTAAAGTTTGTCCTGCTGCCTCGTGGTATGTTACCCTTGGCTGCATTTAGAATAGTTGTGTTGGGGATCTTCAGTTTGGCATTTATTTCCAGTCTTCTGAAGAAGACTCTTTTCAACATGTCGTCCAAATGGGAAGTGAAAAGACTCCAGTTAGCCTTCTTGTAGTTCCAGCTGGGAGGGTTCTTTTCCTTAGTAACCTCTCTTCTCTTCTTCTTCTTTACTTCCTCTTTAACCGCTGTGGGTGTCGAGGGAGATATAAGGTTCTGTTTCTAGCTCTTCTGGCTGCCTCGACCATAGGCACATCGTGCTGTTGTAGAGTTTCTCTGATGTTATCCTTCCATCTTGTTCTTGGTCTACCCCGTGCTCTACGTCCTTCTTCTCTTTCCATGTATGCTTTGTATGGTATGGTGTCACAAGGCATTCTCTCTAAGTGGGCAAACCATTTCACTTGCTGTCTTTGTATGTAATCCAGAATTGGTTCTGTGCCGACTTGTTCTCTTATGATTTCATTCCTGATCTTATCTCTTATGGTCACTCCTACAGCCCTTCTCAGACATCTCATTTCCGTGTTTATTAATTTTCTTTTATTATTTGTTGTGAGTGACCATGTCTGGCACTGGAAGCACAGAGTTGGAATAAATATGCTTTGAATAAGATGTCTCTTTGTGCTGATTGGGATTGTCTTATGCTGTAACCTCTCTACTTTTGTTAATAGACAGGATTACGGGCCTGTGATCACTGCCACCCAGCTGCTGACATACATCCCGGCTGGTAACTTTCTCCACATCTTCAGTTGCTATAGCCAAGTCTGGGGTGCTAGTTTTCCTCCAAGCTCGAGAGTAGAATGTGTCTGGGTCGTCACGATGATTTATCAGAACTCGAGTGTTGCTGATTATCCAGTTTTCTACCTCTTCTTCTTTCGCATTGAGGTCTGTTTAGCCCCAGCTAGGTGAGTGGCTATTCAGATCTCCGACAGCAATCCAGTTGTCTGTGTTTAGTAGGATGGGTCCCAGATTAATATCTCTGTTTGGTGGTGAGTAGATGTTGCATACTGGCACATCTCCCCTTGCACCCTTCATAGTGACTGTGATAATAAACTCTGTATCACCACACTAAGAACTCTGGGTTTCCCAAGCTGTGATCGTGTTCTTGACAGCAGTCAAGACTCCTCCTTTTGGACGATTTAACCTGTCGTGTCGGAAGATTTAGTATCCCCTAATATAGAATCTATGTGCCCTTGTGAGGTGAGTCTCTTTGATGCAGCATATGTTAATACCGTGCTGCTTCAAGTAATGTTGTAGTTCAGTTTTCTTCAGCCTCACTCCCTCAGCATTCCAGTGCATACCTGTCAGTTTGTGTCCAGTTGAATTACTCTGTTCTTCCCTGGTCGCTCCAGAAGATTCTGAGGTTGTTGCTCTAGTAGCTTGGGGTGGACCCCTTCGAGGCAGGGGACCCGGCGCCATCCCCACCCGTCCACGTCCCATAGGAATGACACCATAACGTAATAATGTTGTTTGCGTAGATGTCCGATTTTTAGTCACGTGCCAAGTAGGCTGACATCTTCCGACTTCGACGGTTGAGGTTTATTTTCAGGATTCCCCCTCCCATAGGCTGATTGCCTTCCAGGGCTAATGAGCTCTGCCTACCCACATTTTCTGTCGGGCTTTGTTGCCCTAGCCTTTGTTCTTACGGGAACTTACCACAAGGCATTGGTGGTTTGGCATTCGGTGTGTAATCAACGAAGCAACAAGTCAAGAAACCTGATATCCTCGAGTATCCAGCAGTAGAAAACATTGCCGTCATGTGTTTGAACTGGTAAGAGGTTTGATTTAAGCGATGAAAACCGATTCACTACGCAAAGTGTTTGCCTTGAAATAATCTTGGTTGCTAGCGCCGCCATACCGGAAGTTCAAAACCAAAAAAAAGCTCCTGAGTTTATCAAGATGTTCTGATAAGTAGTTAGATATTTCCTTCCATTGAAATCAGTATACGATCTGAATCGAGCCGTTTTATAGGTTTACTATTGACGGGGTGAGAAAACTTAAAGTAAGCGTATGAAAAAACACACCATAATGTGTTCAATTATCTGAAGTCATTGTTACTGAGGGCGTCATGTAGCTGCCTGGAATCAAAGAATGGACTGTCTTTAGGCGACGCTTGCAGTATATAGGTACAGGTGTCCAAGGTGCAGAGTTTCCTTATCAGATGGCTCGTTGTTTACCCAGCATGTGGTTACAATAGTGAGGTGTAGAAACACACACACACACACACACTCGCTCTCTCTCTCTCTCTCTCTCTCTCTCTCTCTCTCTCTTAATTTTTACCTTCTACTTCCCCATTATTTTCTTTTTATCTCTCAATCTCAACTCTCTCTCTCTCCCATTCTTTTTTATCCTATGTCTACATGACTCTCTTTCTCTTACCCTCTCATTCCCAACTTTGTTTCCCATTCTTTCATATCGCCTATCTTCCTCTCTCTCTCTCTCTCTCTCTCTCTCTCTCTCTTTCTTTCTTTCTCTCTCTCTCTCTGTCTTTTCTTCTCATTTATCTAAAAAAAAACGTTTGCTCGTTCGTTCGTTCAATAATCTCTTTTTTGTCCTTCCTTCTCTCTCGACCAGTTTTATCTTTCTATGTTTCACGCCACCCCACCCCCCCCCCCAACTCTATTTGTTTCTCTCTCACATATATCCCCTTCTTCTTGCCTCACTCACTAACTCAACCAATTACCCGCTCATTTGTTCACTCACTTACTCACCCACACACTCACTAACTCAATCAGTCTCTCACCTACCCACCCTACCCACTCACTCACCCAAACACATACACTTAGTCACCCACTCACTCATACACTCATCACACACACTCACTCACTCTCTCACTCACTTCCCTTACTCACTCTCTCACATACTCCCTCACACACTGACTGACTCAGTGCATCAGTCATGACATAGTTATATAAGTTTGTATTTTCATCACGGTTTATTAACTATATTACATTCCAAGAGTGTATTTTTTTCAGTAATCGTCTTCATTGTCAAGTTCCCATGCTGTAAACTCTGACTTGTTTATCGTCAAGTTCTGGGCTTGAGTCTTGTTCCAGAACTCAAGATTTGTATGCCCATTCTTTTACACATATTGCTTACGTGTATGCAGACTGTCGGTTCCTCGCCTTTCCGACAGATGCACGACAACTTCGAGAAAACACGCAAATAAGATGACTTTTACGACATGCTTGTTAGGGGCAGTGTCATACTCAAGGAGTCACTTATTTCCTGTGCCCATCTTCGTGTTGGTCTACCCCTGCTCCTCCTTTCTGGTACCATGCCTTCTGCTAAAAACATTTTCCAATCCGTCCTGGCGCTTCATATGACCAAAATATTCCCGCTTCCGAGACTGCTGTTTTTTTAGCCAATCTTCCTTGATGTTCAGATCTTTAAAGATGTCAGTATTTCTCCTCTTTTTCGTCTAAGATATTATTATAATCTTTCTATAGCATTTCAGCTCAAAAGCTCACATTCTCTTTCTTAAGGACTGGTAGACAGACCACTACTCACATCTGTATGTAGCCACAGGAAAGATGCATGCTCTCAGAATTCTTATTTTGATCTCCTTCCTGGTGCTTAACAATAAACTTTTTAGGCTGTTTAATTTGTGCATGAAGTCAGTGTAGACAATGTAGGAAGAGTTATATCAGGCGTGTATATAATATTTAGCTTTTATCCTCACATAAACGAGACTTGCCAAATGTTATACATACTCAGTCCTGTTATATGGCGCAGATATGGTTACTTTGCAGCCAATTAGACTATTGTTGAAAGTCTCTGGAAATGTCGATATACATGAGAATATGGCTTATTTCATAGAAACAAAAACATTCAAATGCAAAGTTTCTGAGGAGGCCAGCAATGATGAGAGTTGATAACGGAAATATTAAAACAGACAAATGAACTATATTGGCCATATTTTAAATATATTACAATAATTAAGAAAACAAAAACCTATGCTGGTAGTAAAAGTTTAGGGCAAGGGAGTCGGATGCAGACATGCCATACACGTGTGACGATATATACGAAGAGAAAGACGAACATAAAGCAATCTGTTCATCCAGGGCGAAGAGTATTGTCTAGATTTTTTCACCGGGGCAAACCGGTGTGTTGGAAAATGAATAGGCGGACAGACTGGCTAGCTCTGCACAACTTGGTGGAATACTGATACATGATAAGACAGACGTGGTTAGTACTTTGTGGGAGAGCGTGTACAGTTCAGAGGAGCAGGTGGATCACCACAGTCTGGTGCGATTGATGCAGGGGGGAGTGACGAGAGGTTCTGGCAGATGCTCGAGGCTTAGAGGAAAGGCAAGACGGACGTTTAATCAGATTGCTACTGGCACAATAAGTAACGGAACTCTTCGCTGGCTGCTGAATATGGGGACGGAGCGCTTATGGGAATGCACCGAGTGCTGTGATGTCGGTTCTTGAATCAAATCAAATCAATCAGGGCGAAAAGGCGTGTTTTAGATCTGTTGCAGCCATTTTCGTGTGTGTGCATACATTATATATGTGTGTGTGCGTATTTGTGTGTACACATATATGTATATATGTGTGTGTGCATGTACTTGTGGTAATGTGTGTTTATAATTGATCCTGTACCGACTAACATCATATTAAAACTAGGGATGTACCGCTTCCTATTCGCTTCGGGGCTGAATAGTGGACCTCATAACTATTCGGTATTCGGCCGAATTCTTGCGTCGGGCCGAATACGAATAGTGGTTACCTTACACCCGTTTCTGCATACACTGCGATGGACTGAAAAACGCTCTCAATAACACAATAGTTGCTGTTGTTTAAGTCTGTCGTAGCAGGGGAAACTGCGACCCGGTTGTGTGGTACAGCAGCTGGCAAGGTCTTTGTCTGCTGACTCGACAGAGGCATTACAGCAGAGGTTCTCAAACTGGGTGTGTATGCCAGCTTTGCTGTGGCGAAAATCAAGAAAATTGTGACATTATTAAAGATAGCATGAAGATACTTAAAAGCCAAAATGTAATTTGTCTTTCCTCGCCACTGTCGAAAATAATTTTTTTCCTTATTTCACACTCAAAGTGTATCGTACTGCATACAATGCCAATCGCAGCGTGCTAAAAATTGTCTATGTATTTATCTCGATGTGCGACCGATCCTCCATCTGTATTCGTTAAGGTGCAGCGGATAAGGTTGTGATTACATTTTGGCTGAAATTTTAAATTGGAAATTGTGACCTGTACAATAGCAACTGTTAGCCTCGTCAAGTAAACACTTATATTTAAAGGCAATGCGTTATTTTATGTTGTTTGTGTGTGTGTGTGTTTGTGTGTGTGTGTGTCTGAGAGAGAGAGAGAGAGAGAGAGAGAGAGAGAGAGAGAGAGAGAGAGAGAGAAAGAGAGAGAGAGAGAGAGATCATACATTTTTTTTCGTTCTTTCAAGGTGTTTTTGACCAAATCAAATTTAAAGATATTGCTAAATTGCTAACAAAAATATGAAGGTGCGTTAAAATTACATGGGAGAAACGAACGAGCGAACGATGATTTTGAAAGAGGCGGGAACCTGAAGACAAACTAATCACAGACATCAGAAGGAGAGAGTCGTGTTATGCCATGTTATGAGAAGAGGGAAAATGGAAAATGTGTTGACCACTGGAAAGATCTGTGGAAAGAGGGGTAGAGGAAGACAACGAGAGAATATTCTTGACAGAATTGATGCATGGCATGGAAGTGTGTCAGCACACGAACTAATACATGCTGCAGGAGGTCGCAGATTGTGGCGAGGCATAATCGCCCACGCCAGTCGGCAAAGCGCCTGATGATGATGATAATACACTATTCGTATTTGTCTTCGGCCAAATAGTTGGTCCCGCTATTTATATTCGGCCGAATAGTGAAAATCACTATTCGGTACAGCCCTAATTAAAACATCATGCCTCGACACTGACAATGAAGCTGCACTCTTGTCTCTCCACAGATTTTAGTTTCATTGACTAGAAAATTGAGTCTCTCTAAATGTTTATAAGAGGGTATGACATCTATCACCAGTACACTAATGGCAAGACAAAAAATCGTTTGCTTCTAAATGAGCTAATACAGACCAGGGTATCCGAACTGTCCCGACAAACGATGTCTGCCCCAGAAGAAAGTCAACAGTCAAGTGACAGCCAGACTGGCTGTTTGAATTATTGATGGCGTGTCTGGATCTCTTTTAACGTCTCAGTTTGTTGACTATTTCTTTCCACGGTTAGCTGTTAATTCTCCAGAGTTTTTGTCTATATGGTGGATATGCAGTATTTTTTTTTTCTTTCAGTCGTGGCCTGTTTTTTGCTCATAAAAATGATAATCCATTATTTTTTTTTTTTCAATTTTTAAACTAAACAATTTATAGATCTGTCGCCTGCTGCGGTGGTGAATGCATGACGCGACATTGTGAGTTTTTGATTTCCTTTAGAATGCTTGTAGACTTTGCTGCAGATTTACAAAATGGAGAGTAGCATGTTATTAGAGAACGGAAGGTGTCTTATGCGATTGATTGCGTGTGCATCTATTGATCTGTTGTAACTGCTGCTTCCATCGAAGATGAACTGCAATTTCCGGCGCCTGACTGTTTGCACTCGCACTTCTGACGGCTGCGTTAGGCATTTCAGGAATGTGTGTTCTATTGGTTTTGCTGTAAACTGCAGTCTATGTCACTATTTCCAGGAAAATCAGTGATGTACATAGTGTGTGGTTTTCTTTGGTTCAGGGACGAGTAACTATGGGCTGACCCGTTTGCTGCAAAGTTAGAATTGAGAATTACCTGATTAACTTTCTCCAAAGCTCCCTTGTTTTGTAAAAGTCGACTAATTGCGGGTTTCCTTCAAATTCGGTGTGTTTCTGCCTGAAAGGCAAGGAACTAACTATATATCTGTATACAAATAAGTCACATAAGTAAAACGAATGTGCACGCAACCCTCAGCTTCTTTAACAAGACTAAAGTCCAGAAATGGGCGAACAACCAGAACTTTCCACTGCTGTTTACACCCAGTAAACGGGAACAAGACAAGACAGTATAGTATTGAGACGCTCGTCTGCCGAAACGGTGATCTTGGGTTCGAATTCGCTTCGAATTGCTCTTTTGAAAGTAATCTTTTGCTCCCAATTTAAACAAGCCTAAAATGGGTCCTCGGAATGGTCTTTTTGTTCTTCGTGTCTACCAGCTGTAAACTGCCCTGGCACGCTTCGTGTCTACCCGCTGTAAACTGCCCTGGCACGCTTCGTGTCCACCAGCTGTAAACTGCCCTGGCACGCTTCGTGTCTACCAGCTGTAAACTGCCCTGGCACGCTTCGTGTCCACCAGCTGTAAACTGCCCTGGCACGCTTCGTGTCTACCAGCTGTAAACTGCCCTGGCACGCTTCGTGTCCACCAGCTGTAAACTGCCCTGGCACGCTTCGTGTCTACCAGCTGTAAACTGCCCTGGCACGCTTCGTGACCACCAGCTGTAAACTGCCCTGGCACGCTTCGTGTCTACCAGCTGTAAACTGCCCTGGCACGATTCGTGTCCACCAGCTGTAAACTGCCCTGGCACGCTTCGTGTCTACCAGCTGTAAACTGCCCTGGCACGATTCGTGTCCACCAGCTGTAAACTGCCCTGGCACGCTTCGTGTCCACCAGCTGTAAACTGCCCTGGCACGATTCGTGTCCACCAGCTGTAAACTGCCCTGGCACGCTTTCGTGTACTAGCCCCAGCTTTAAACTGCCCTGGCACGCTTCGTGTCCACCAGCTGTAAACTGCCCTGGCACGCTTCGTGTCCACCAGCTGTAAACTGCCCTGGCACGCTTCGTGTCCACCAGCTGTAAAAACTGCCCTGGCACGAATTCGTGTGTCACCAACCGCTGTAAACTGCCTGGCAAAACTCTTCTTCCAGAACTTATGCATAACCAGTGGCCAATACAAACGGCACAAAGACAATAATGCGTGGACGACAAAAGATAAGAAAAAAAAAATCAAAAAGAGAAGAAAAATGAAGCAAGCCACATGGAGGAGATTATGGACAGAAATTAGGAGGAGAAGAAGAAAACGAAGTAAAAGAAGAAGTCCCCAGAAGAAATAAGAAGAAAGAAAGAAGAAGAAGAAGAAGAAAGAAGAAGAAGAAGACGAAAGAAGAAAGAAGAAAGAAGAAGAAGAAGAAGGAAAGAAGAAGAAGAGAAGAAGAAGAAGAAGAAGAAGAAGAAGAAGAAGAAGAAGAAGAAGAAGAAGAAAAAGAAAAGGAAGAAGAGGGAGAAGGAGGAGGAGACATTTTTGTAGTCAGATGTAAATGACTAACTTCTATATCACGTCAAGGCTACTCAGTTAATGAAAAATTGTGCACCTGTTGATCTCAGTAGGATATCTATGCTATGCCCACGTTGTGGTGATTTCCCCTTATGTGACTCTTAGCTTTACCTTCTTACCAAAACTTCAGATCGCAGATACAAGAAGAAAATTAAACAAAAACTAAGTTGGTTGTTTGATGGCTTCCGTTTCGCTGACGTAATAAAGTGGGCTTGGCTGGGGCGATACATTATAGCAGCAGCCAGCCCTACGGTTGTGAACATCAGAAACAATAGCATAAGGTTGGTCACTGCGGCCATCCCCTGAGCACATAAACGTTGGCAATACAATAAATCTCAACCCAACATGCATGAGGAGATTATAGGACAATAATAAAACTATAAGTTAGGAGAATGAAATTTGATAGGGCATCAAAAACACAAAGTACATAATATGAGATGTGTACATACTCATCGCATCACCTGTGTGCCTCTCTCTCTCTCTCTCTCTCTCTCTCTCTCTCTCTCTCTCTCTCTCTCTCTCTCTCTCTCTCTCTCTTTCTCTCTTGTTGTACCCTACTAGGACATCACACAAGCGATAAACACCCCGTGACACAAAATGACACCATTCGAATGAGGATCACCCATGGAAAGGTCCCAAAAACCCGTTTTAGCCGTTGGGCGATGTTTACGGCACGGCTGTATTCAAGGTCCCCGGCAAAAGCCAGGGTGGGGCTTCAAGTTAGAGCTATACCAGACATTCGCTTTGTATTCGCTTAGGGGCCGAATAAGGTTAGTTGCGTATCCTTTACGTGACGTTGCAGAACCAACCATAACAGCCCATGGCTGTTGTATGCTTTTTCTAGGCAAATTTACGTCCAGTAGTTTGCCATTGCCCTCTGGACGCTCGACTCTCTTGATACCACTGTCGAAACCAGTGCAAGGCTCATGACCTGCATCTGAGATTGAACCCGGCATCCCGGCATTACGACGCGCTCGCACTGACTTAGCTACAGAGCCGACTAGTGGCCGAATAGTGGACCTAATAACTATTCGTTATTCGGCCAAATACTTGCGATCGGGCCGAATACGAACAGTGGTTACCTTACACTAGCTTGTGCTAAAAAGACTTTAATTCTAACAGCATGGAATGATTGATTTTGTCGAAAGCTTATGCAGCTTCTATGCAATAACTAAGCAGTCAGAGACAATTTACAAGTTTGCTTACTAGTTATATTACTTAAATACCTTCATTCCTAGTTATTATTTACTACAGACTGACTTAAGGATGTAAAACATAAAATGATTTTAAATGTTTACTATTCTGTACTACATTTTGTGAAGCAAAAGTTCAGCATGCATTTGACATTATTGTGAAAAAATTTTCAGACTTATGTTTATATTAAACACCAATTATATTCGTATTCAAGATCATGACACCCAGTTCAAACCAACAACCAGTGACCATAAATAACCAACCTCTTAAAAATGTAGAACATTTCACATATCTTGGCAGTGTGGTGTCCATGCCGGGAGAGACCGAAAAGGACATACTATACAGTCACGTCTGAATAAAGCTAGAACTACTTATGGAAGGATGAGGCAAATTTGGAAATCCAACATTTACTGCTGAGAAACAAAACTCCAACTCTACAAGAGCATCATTTTGCCAGTTCTAATTTATGGAGCTGAATGCTGGAGAATGACCAAGAAGGATGCACACAAGCTGCCCACCTTCCACCACACATGTCTACGTAGAATTATCAAAATGTTCTGGCCAAATACAATCTCAAACACTTAAACTACTTCAAGTCACAAACCAAGAAACTTTAGACAGTATGATAACCAAGAGAAGATGGAAATGGCTTGAGAATGAATCCTGATATACCCGCCAAAATAGCTCTCACATGGACACCAGAGGAAAAGAGAAAACAGGGGCACCCAAAAACAACATGGAGACGAACGATGAAAGTAATCTGAGTGCGGCATCTTTGACATGAAAACTGCACTGAAGATTGCGCAGGACAGGAAAGCATGGAAAGTCCTCTCTGAAGCCTCATGTACCACTAGGCATAACGAGAACTGATGATGATGATGATATTCGTATTCGCCAAAAAGTTGGTCAAGTTGTTCGTATTCGGCTGAATAGTTGGTCAAGTTGTTCGTATTCGGCCAAATAGTTGGTCAAGTTGCTCGTATTCGGCCGAATAGTGATAATCACACATTCGGTACATCTCTAATTCAAAAAAAAAATTTTTTTTTATCCCTCATGGGGACAACTAACTGGATGACCTGTGTGCCTTTCAAGGAAGCATTTTTAAACACTTCTTATCTGGCAACTTCTACAGAATACTTTGGTCAAACCGTTTTTTTTAATTACTTGTCCTTTGGAGTCAGTAAAGCAGGCCAAAAAATGGATTGTGCTGCACAGGGAACATAGTATCTACACTATTGCCAAATGTATGCAACCATATTTTCCAAGCAGTGTGCTAGGAAGAGGAGCAATTTCACACGTGAAATGGTGTGACCTCATCGTAGTCTTTTATTCCTATACCTCTCAAAAGAGCAGTGGAGTAAAAGTAACGTTAATTTCCCCACGCACCGCCCATATACACACTAGGTCACTTCTGATTGGTAGTTTCTGTAACCTGCCACCTTGACACAAGCCTAATGGGATATTCCGCGATGCCATTGATATTGCGTTCTGTATATTTAACGCTCTAAAAACATAGAGCAACTAGTCCTAACACCCCTCCCCTCACCCTTCCAACCCCCACCCCCCCCCTCTTCTCCCTCTTCACTCCTCCCCCCCCCCCCCCCTGAGAGTGCTGCAACCTATGTGGCAGGCATTTTCTTTCTCAGAATAAAAGCTTAAATGCAAGACAGCACAGAAAGCAAACAACAGAGCCAGACACACCTGTAACCTTCAGGAAAGTCGACCAGCCCAACAAACTTGTGAATGAAAAGTGACCTACTTTGTTTAGGGAGATTTACAAGAACCTAACCACCAGTGGAACTATATCATCTAGAGCGGTAGTCTTGAACCTGTTTGAGTTGGCGCCTTACTTGTGTATGTGAAAAGACCCCCTATGTCCCTTCCCTAACCTATATATATATATATATTTAATATATCATTAAATGTACATGTTATCAAATTAATTAGATTGGGAACGGGACATGAGCAAACCGTTCATGAAAACAAAAATATCCGTAGCTTTTTTTTTTAAAAATCAGTTTTAAATTGAGTTCAGTTGAGTTAATTTAAGTATTGACATCACAGCACTTGGGGCACTACCATGCATGTTCCGTCCTCATCTTCAGCAGCCAGCGGAGAGTTCCAATAATGATGGTACCGGTTACAATCTGGTTATATGTCCGTCTTGGCTTTCCTCTGAGTGTAGTGAGCCGGCCAAACTTTTAGTTACACCCATGTGCATCATTCTTTCCAGGCCATAATAATCTTCTATCTCTACTGTTTCCGTTGCTTGTTCCCAAGGGGCCTTACCACATGTAGCAACTAATACCCAGTGGTGCAGATCCATCCAATCGATCTGCCTGTTTATTACCCATCACGCATTGCCCATTAGTTTTAAAGTATTTTATTTAAAATTCAACTGAAGGAAACTGGTTAGTAAAAAGAATTTAATACAAAGAGTAGTGTTATAGTAAAAACCCAATTTTACTTATGTTGGCGCCACTTTCGCACCACTCTGCCCCACTTTCCCCCACTCTCTCACCACTTACAACACTCTCTCCCACTTTCTCAGTTAGTTCTCCCACCATTTGTCTGCATTCCCCTCTAGCACCGGTAGTTAAAGCCTGAAGTTCAAAGGGTCAATTAATGTGGGTCCTATATTTATTTTTCAAGTTGATTAATTACTTTCGTTGCATCTGTCGACCCCAGAAAATAAAATCATGTTAAATATAATTTGTATCAGATTGGTTTAATGATTTTTTCCCTCAGCAGTTCAGAGGCGTATCATGTTGGCTTTGTTGAAAAGTAGTTTGTATACATTGCTCTCTGGTCTTCCTGCTATAAGGTTAGACATCAACTGTCTTTTCTTCTTCTTCTTCTTTCTTCTTCTTCTTCTTCTTAATGGTCTTCTTCTTCTTCTTCTTCTTTCTGCTGTGGGTGCTGTTGTCACGGATAAGCTGTTCTTCTCGGATTTCCTGTTTCTTTTCGATCTTTTTGATATTAGTAATCGACATCACAGCTCTCCAGTACACCTACCATAAGGCGCTCGGTGTGTCCATCTTCAGCAGCAGTGAATAGTAAAAATTCGATGGTACCCGTAGGTCTCTGTAGTTCGTGTTCCTGCTAACACGTATGTCACCTGTAGTAATTACCCGCCACAGTTAAAAACAAACAACATTGATTTAAAAACGAAAAGCAGAAGACGTTTTAAAAAGTTATATAATTGTTTTT
>CAJHNH020002053.1:12500-55000 GCA_905116865.2 Candidula unifasciata
AACGCAGGGAGGATTTTAAACATGTAGTAAGAGATTTGGATACTTAGAGAGGAGATGGGAACTATCAAGCTAACAGTTTACCCTCTAAAATATAAGACGGCCGTTCGGTACAAGAGGATTCCGGCTTTGGAATGTAAATGCTTAAGTCAACTAAAGAATAGGTCAGAGATAAAATATACAAATTTGGGGACACCTGGAGGCTCTCATAGCAGTGGGGAAACGTCGCAGACCAGTTTGGTTGATCACGTGGTGAGGCACGATACGATTGTAAAGACTGTTCTTCAAGGAACCCTGGGGTGTAGTTGAACAAGAGGAGGGCAAAGAAGAATCTAGAATGGTAACATCAAGTAATAGGACTAGGTTATCATACACTTATTCATCAAGCGGAAGACACAGATGACAATTTTTATGTGCAGGTGCTTCCATCAGTACACCTCCACGACCCTAACGGGTCAAGGGTTATGTGATGTTATGTCTATTAGCGTTTACTTTCACAGTGATATTACGTATAGTTACGTCTGCTATTGTCGGCTAGGTGACATGTCCGCTTTCAGTTTTATAATTCTTTGACTTCAAGGAATCTGCTTAATTTAGAAATAATTATGGTAAAACCCCATAAATAGGTCACATGACTTTATGGCTACTTCATTCATTCAAATTACCTTTGTTTAAAATTTTTTCCTAAGTGAGTTTCCAGACTCCTTTTATGGTTTGAAAAACAAAAACAAATGTCTCCTTTCCCCAACACACACATTCTAAATGTCGATGATTTTTTTTCTTCCAAGTAGTGCTGCAATTCGACTTTGAAGGAAGTGTGGTTTGAATCAGTTAGTTCACTCCTACGACATGCTTGAGGGAGCCGCAGTGGGACTATTCTTTCTGATTTTCCCTACACCAAGGCCACAAAATCCACACGGGGATCTGTGGTTTAATAAGGCAAAGAAATATCAAAAACATTGAACCGGTCACTTATCCTCGTGCCAAACAAATGGTTTCCAAAGATAATATTTTCTAGCCAACTTCAACTTGTGAAAAGATCTGCTGATGGATAGGAGCGCCGAACAATCTTGACAGTTTAGATATTGTTTAGATTTTGTTTAGATATTGTTTAGATATTGTTAAGATATTGTTAAGATAGCGCTTAGATAGTGTTAAGATAGTGTTTAGATTTTGTATGTATATCTAATCATTGTATTAACTAAGTTGGTCCCATCATGTACACGTTTTCTCACATTAAGGACACATTGTCTCACACCAACTACATATTAAGTACACATTGTCTCGTATTAACTACACATTGTCTCGTATTAACTACACATTGTTTCACATCAAGTACACATTGTCTCACATTAAGTGCACATTGTCTCACATCAAGTATACATCGTCTCACATCAAGTACACATTGTCTCACATCAAGTACACATTGTCTCACATCAAGTACATATTGTCTCACGTCAAGTACACATTGTCTCACATCAACTACACATTGTTTCACATCAAGTACACATTGTTTCACATCAACTCTATAATGTCTCACATTAAGTACACATTGTCTCACATCGAGTAAATAATGTCTCACACCAACTACACATTCTCTCACATAATTACTCATTGTCTCAAATCAAGTACATATTGTCTCACATCAAGTAAAATTCTCTCACATCAATTACACATTCTCTCACATCAAGTACACATTGTCTCACATCAAGTACACATTGTCTCACATCAAGTACACATTCTTTCACACAAAGTACACATTCTCTCACATCAAGTACACATTCTCATACATCAAGTATGCATTGTCTCACGTCAAGTACCCATTGTCTCACATCAAGTACACATTGTCTCACATCAAGTACACATTGTCTCACATCAAGTACACATTGTCTCACATCAAGTACACATTGTCTCACATCAAGTACCCATTGTCTTACATCAAGTACACATTGTCTCACATCAAGTACACATTCTCTCACACAAAGTACACATTCTCTAACATCAATACACATTCTCATACATCAAGTACTCGTTGTCTCACATCAAGTACACATTCTCATACATCAAGTACTCATTGTCTCACATCAAGTACACATTGTCTCACATCAAGTACACATTCTCTCACACAAAGTACACATTCTCTCACATCAAGTACACATTCTCATACATTAAGTAGAAATTCTCTCACATCAAGTACACATTATCTCACACAAAGTACACATTCTCTCACATCAAGTACACATTGTCTCACATCAAGTACACATTCTCTCACACAAAGTACACATTCTCTCACATCAAGTACACATTCTCATACATCAAGTATGCATTGTCTCACGTCAAGTACCCATTGTCTCACATCAAGTACACATTGTCTCACATCAAGTACACTTTGTCTCACGTCAAGTACCCATTGTCTTACATCAAGTACACATTGTCTCACATCAAGTACACATTCTCTCACATGAAGTACACATTGTCACACATCAAGTACACATTCTCTCACATAAAGTACACATTCTCTCACATCAAGTACACATTCTCATTCATCAAGTACTCATTGTCTCACATCAAGTACACATTCTCATACATCAAGTACTCGTTGTCTCACATCAAGTACACATTCTCATACATCAAGTACTCATTGTCTCACATCAAGTACACATTGTCTCACATCAAGTACACATTTTCTCACACAAAGTACACATTCTCTCACATCAAGTACACATTCTCATACATCAAGTACACATTGTCTCTCATCACTCCTTTATTATCCTGTCGTAAAATTATTTGTCACGTGGGTCTCGCAGTCAGCTACTCTATTCCGTTCTGTCTTGTGCAATCAGTTAAATATTATGGATGGAATCCAGTCTAGCAGCTTTGGTCTCTCTCATCAACATTCTTCTTGTAGTTTCTGTTGTTCCTTAATAATCCCCTCATGTCCCATTTTAATGTCTTTTCATTCTCTGCCGGTTTCTTATCAGGATATGTCTATTGTAGCGCCATCACCTGTCTTCTAACCGTTGATAGTACTGGTTGCCTAGACATCTTATTTCTTCACTACTTTTAAATTCATCCATTCTATGATCATTTCTTTCAGATATTTGTGTTCGAATACAGTGAAATTTCCTTCCACATCTTTAGCTGTTTTTCCAACTTTCACTTGCATATTTTAAACCTGAAAAAAAAAAAATACTTTAGAAGTGAAAATACGTAGCTAGGTTTTAAAACTACACTAAAACATATACATGCATATTTAGATACAGAACAAGATGCATACACACCTCGTAATTGTAACAGACTCTGAAAAGGGTGAAGACAGGGATGCTTCGAGTAGAGTGGCAAGCTTCACTTGAAAGGTCACGGATAGTGAGCATACTTTGGATCTTTTTGTATGCTATGCCGGCGTGGTGATAAAAAACATACAGACCGATCGGTTGAATCTGCACCACTGGGGGATGAATTGATAAATGATAAGGCATGTGTGACCAAAGAACCTTTAGGAACAAGCAATTGAATCAGTTGAGTTAGAATATTATTATGACCTGAAGAGAATGAGGCTTCTGTGTGTAACCAGAGGGTCTGGCAGGCTCAATACACTCAGAGGAAAGACAAGACGGACTTTTAACCAAATTGTGACTGGTACCATCAGTATATGAACTCTGCTGCTGACTATGAGGACGGAGCATGCATGGGAATGTCCCGGGTGCTGTGATGTCAATTCTTGACTCAACTGAACTCCACTTATTTAGATAATGTGATATTATGGACTAGAGATTCTAGCCGCTTTCATTCTGCAGCAAATGGCATGACATCATTTTAGGTAATTAAGATATTTTTGGAAAAAAAAATATGATCCTGAATAACCTGATAAAAGTAGTTTTAAACAAGGACACGATGACTCAAGCACCATTTACCTCAGCGAGTTGTTGGGGGGGGGGGGGGGGAATTAGGGTGGGGGGGGGGGGATTCTCGTAAAAATTTCGTGTGCGCTTTTTTTTAATGCTTTGTTCAAGCTGGTGTTCATTCTTTGTTAGGTTGCTCCTGATTATGTCGATCCATCGCCTGAGTGGTCTTTCATTGGCTCTGTGTTCATTATATTTCTTCAGCATGGCTCTCTGTGGCAGCTGGTAATGGGGCATTCTCGTCAGGTGGCCAAACCATCTTATGTGTTGTTCTTTAAAGAATTGCATGACTGCTTCAGTCCTAGTCTTCTTATAATTACTTCACTCTTGAGTGTGTCCCTTCTTGTTACACCGGCAGCTCTCCTAACACAAAGTTATTTGCGTATCCTTTACAGGACGTTGCAGAACCAACCCTAGCATTTTTTGGCTATTGTGAATTTTTTAATCGAGTTTACGTCTAGTAGTTTGCCATTGCTTTTTGGCTGGTCGGCTTGTCAATAACACTGTCGAAACCAACGTGAGGCGCAAGGCCCAAAGCTGGGATCGAACCTGGCACCCCGGCATTACGAAGCTCGTTCGCAACGCATAAGCCACAGATTCCGACTCTCATAAGACATCTCAGACAAATTAAAAACGGAATTTGTTTCGGTCGCTCGGTCTACCGTAAGATTTTCTAGCTTGTGTATTTTTATTTTATCGACAGCTGCCTTCAAGAGCTCACAACCAAAGAACCAGAATGATACGCACTTTAATAATAATTACGACAGTCATGTGCATCTGCACAGAGATAAAGGAAGTCGGCTCATGTAGTGTTAGTTTGTGATTTACATTTCGCCGTCGACCAACGTGTTTTATTCTTTATCCTTGTCTTTCTTATCCTCCCCCGTTACCTCCTATTTTTCTTCTTCCTATTGCTCCTGCCTCATTTGCCTTCCCCTTTCCCCGCTTTCTTTTATTACCCTTTCTTTGTTCTTCTTCTTCTTCTTCTTCTTCTTCTTCCTCTTCCTCTTCCTCTTCTTCTTCTTCCTCTTCTTCTTCTTCTTCTTCTTCTTCTTCTTCTTCTTCTTCTTCTTCTTCTTCTTCTTCTTCTTCTTCTTCTTCTTCTTCTTCTTCTTCTTCTTCTTCTTCTTCTTCTTCTTCTTCTTCTTCTTCTTCTTCTTCTTCTTTTTCTTCTTCTTCTTCTTTTTCTTCTTCTTCCTTTTTTGTCATCTGCTGCTTCTGCTTTTTTTTTTTGTATTTTATTCATTACAGATGTTATTACTTTTGTTGTTGTTAATGTTGTCGGTTCTCTTGATCTTTTTAATCTATTCAGCATTAACGTCCTATTTTTTTTTTTTTTTTCAGTCTGAATGTATTTCGTTTTGCCACATTTTAGGTTTGTTTGTGCGTAAGTGTGTTTGTATATATATGTATACCTAAGTGAAAGTGAATGTATATATATATATATATATATATATATATATATATATATATATATATATATATATATATATATATATATATATATATGCATGCACGCAGGTATGTATGTATGCATGTATGCATGTTTTATGCATTTTTGCATGTATGAATGTGCGAAATATGTATGTATGAATTTGTAAAATATGTAAGTATGTATGAATTGTGAATGCATATATTATGTGTGTATGTATGTATAAATGTATGTATGATGTATATATTATGTATCTATGTATCAATGCATGCATGCATGTATGTATTTATGCATTGATATATTCTCGCACGTATGTATGTAGGTATGCATTTGTGTTTGTGTGTGTGTATATATGTATGTGTGTGTGTGTGTGTGTGTGTGTGTGTGTGTTTCTATGCATTCGTGCATCATGTATGTATTATGAAAGAATGTATACATTCATGCATGTATGTATTATGTATATATTATCATAGATTTTATATTTACGTGTTGTTTATATGTATGTATAGATTGAATTATGTATGTATTATGTAGGTATGTATAAATGCATTTATGTATGTATTATGTAGGTATGTATAAATGCATTTATGTACATATTCAATTGGAGTTGTTTGTTTTTTATAGCAAAACTGCGTAAGGCAAGCAAAACAATGTACCAACCATGACGAATGCTGTAGAAATCTATATTGTAGAGAAACAAGAAAAGGCGCTCCTAACAGATGTTACCCTTAACAAACGGTAAGTTGTAATCAAGCTGTCATACACTAACCCACCCCTACCCCTCTTCCCCTCCCCCCACCTCCCTGTTTCCACTTAATTATCTTTGACAGGCTTAGTGACCTTTAAGAAATAACTGTCAAAATACCATCCAATAGTTACATAGTCTTCCACTTACTAAATTCCCTTATATTGTCTATCAATTCTATTGTCTTTAAGTTACTGAAGTATCCGTTACTGTCTAACAACTCTATGGTCTTTAGGTTTTTGAAGTCCCCAGCACTGACGAACAGTTATATCATCTTAAAGCTATCAAAGACCCCACAACTATCGTAACACAAATGTAAGCGTCAGCCAATTTGTGACGTCCCAAATATTATCTGGACCACTATACTATCAAACAGTTATGTCGCTGGACGTCTGTGAATCCCCAAGTATAATCCAAGCAGCAAAGGGAAACATTGGAGACCTTTAATACAAGGAAATTGAAAAGTAAATACAGTCAGTCAACTGGATCAGTAAACAAAAAGTTTAGGAAAGGTGCTCACTAAACACTACAGATCAAATGGGCATATGGGCTGAACATTTTAAAATACTTTTTATCAGGTCAGCCCCAGAGGTTCCTACAGATATCAGACTTTTAGAAATGGAACTGGATATCAAATGGGAAATGCCATCTAAATCGGATATTAGAAAACCTATCAATCTTCTGAGGGAAGGAAAAGCGGTAGGTATGGAGGGTATCCCAGCAGAAGCTATTAAGGCCACAATAAACATATGAACGGAATTGCTACATAGATTATTTAGTAAAGTCCGTGAGACAGAAAAAAATTAACAGCAGACTTGAGAGACGACTATCTTGTTTTGAACACCCCTTCCCCCCCCCCCCCTAAAAAAAACGGTGGACTACTGGAGTTTAACTATAGAGAAATTATGTTACTGTCAGTTCCGCATAAAATATGAAATAGGATTAATTCTGGAAAGACTAAGAGATGATATTGATAAAACGCTAAGAGATGAACAGGCAGGTTTTCGGTCAAACAGATTCTGTAATGACCTGATAGACCACATTACGTATAATAATAGAGCAGAGCATTAAATTGAATTTTTCACTTTTACATTCGTTTCGTAGAAAACGCTTCTAACAGCATGGGTAGTGAATCTCTATGGAAATTAATGGGGCACGATGAAATCCCACAGAAAATTATTAACTTAGTGAAGGCAACATACAGATACATGAAATGTCAAGTTCTTTATTAGGGAAAGCTAACAGAAAAAAAAAATTGAAATAAAATCAAGTTAGCGACAGGGATGTCTTTTGTCGCCATTTTCTTTTTAACCTAGCAATAGATTGGATTATGAAGACAGCAACTGCTAACACCAAGAATGGAATTCAATGGATCCCTACAGAACAGCTTGATGATCTGGACTAGATATAACAATGTACAGAAAGACCAAGTAGGATTTAGACAGAGAAAGAGGAAGCACGGATGCGACAGATAATTAGGGAAGGGAAAGAGTAGTAAAAATACGAAAGAAAAGAAGAGAGAGAGTTTGAAGAATGGAAAGACAATGGGGAAAGAGAGAAGGAGAGATGAGTCAGACGACAACAAGCAAGAGTTAGGACTGAAAAGATAGAAGCAAGAGACTGAAAGGTTAAATGTAGAGAGAGAGAGAGAGAGAGATAAAGAGAGATAGAGAGAGATAGAGAGAGGGAAAGAGAGAGAGAGAGAGACTGTTGTGAGATGACATGAATGAGAGGGGAAGATAGAGAGAGATGGAGAGAGAGACAGAGAGAGATACAGTGAATATCGAGAAGTATGAAACATTCTTTGGAGTGCTGAAAGTGTAGTATAAGGGGACTGTTTCTCAAAATGTAAAAAAAAAAAAGGGGGAGCGGGGAGGGGAGGGGAAAATTCTTAGGCACATCAACAGATGAAGTGATATATTGAAGCTTCAGTCTGCTGGTAAATACAAAACTGGAGATACCCGAGAAGACGAGAAAGATGTACAGGGAAACATTGAACAGCAAAACAACAAGCAAAACAATTGCTCCAGGCCTGAATGAGAATCAGCTGTACACAAATGGAATGATTGTAACTGACTCACAGAGCATGTTTAGGAAGGTGAAGATATGCATGCTTCATACAGAGTGGCAAGCATCACTTCACAGGTGCCGGGAAGTTAACAATCTTTGGATATCTTCTCCAGGTCATGCCGGTGTGTTGGGAAATGAGCAGGCAGGCACTTGGTGGTTGATTTATGTATGACCTGCTAGAAATTGTGAGGACCCTTAGGGAACGAGTGAACAGTGAGGTGGCTCTGATAGATCATTAGGGTCTGAGAAAAATGGCGTTACCAGGGGATCTGGCTGACGCTCAACACTCAGGGGAAGGATGAGATGGATATAAAATCAAACGGCTACTGACACCATCAGAATCGGAACTCTTCGCTTGTTGCTGAAGATGGAGACAGAGCACTTATGGAAGTGTCCTGAGTGCTGTAGAGTCAATTCTTAATTGAACATTCAACAGGCCTGAATCAACTGATGAAATATAACCTCTTAACCAGCTCTCCTGTAACCTTATGTCCGTTGTCTACTTCTCAAATGTCTTACCCGTCTTCTGTCTGTCTCTCTCTCTAACTCTCTCTCTCTCTTTCTCTCTCTCTATCTTTCTCTCTATCTCTCTCTTTCTCTCTTTCTATCTTTCTCTCTATCTCTCTCTATCTCTCTCTTTCTCTCTGTCTCTCTCTCTCTTTCTCTCTCTCTTTCTCTCTCTCTTTCTCTCTCTCTCTCTCTTTGTCTCTCTCTCTCTCTGTCTCTCTCTTTCTCTCTCTCTTTCTCTCTCTTTCTCTTTCTTTCTCTCTTTCTTTCTCTCTCTCTTTCTCTCTCTCTCTTTGTCTCTTTCTCTCTCTCTTTCTCTCTGTCTCTCTAATCTCTCTTTCTCTCTCCCTTTCTCTCTCTTTTTCTCTCTTTCTCTCTCTCTTTCTCTTTTTCTCTCTCTCTTTCTCTTTCTCCCTTTCTCTCTCTCTTTCTCTCTCTCTTTCTCTCTCTCTCTCTCTCTCTCTCTCTCTCTCTCTCTCTCTCTCTCTCTCTCTCTCTTTCTCTCTCTCCAACTTCCACTAGACCTGAAAAATTCTAAAAGTCCCTATTCATTCAACCGTAATCTTTTTCAATTCATACTTACAAGCGATTATATGCCACCTTGAATGTAATGTAACCCATATTGCATTATCAGTTTATTATTAAACAAGGTGTGTATGATATATATGTTTGCGCGCGCCTGTGTGCCTGATATGTATGTATGTGTAGGCGTGTTTGTATACATATGACTCTCAGTGTGTTGTTTGTCTGCTTGTGTATCTGCGTGTGTGTCTGCGAATGTATGCGTCTGTGTCCTTGTGTATGTGTGAATGTGTGTGTGCGTTCGCGCATATGTCCACGTATATGTTTCAGTGTGAACTGGTTTCTTTTTCTGCATATTTGATGTGACTGTGTATATATCTGCGTTTGTGTCTGTGTGTGTCCCCGAATGTGTTTGTCTTCATGTTTGCCTGTGTATGTTTATGTGTTTTGTCTGAGGGTGTGTCTATGAGGCTGTATGTATGTATCTCTGTGTGTGGGTGTCTGTATGTCTGTCTGCGTGACTGTATGTGTCAGCATGTGTCTGTCTGTCTGTGCATGTCTATGTGTGTTTCTCTGTGTGTGTTGTGTGTGCCCCTTTGTTGTCTGTATGTGTCTGCATGTCAGAGTATATGTCTGTGCGTGCTGAATATATGTGTCTGCGTGTGTATTTCTATGTGTTTGTATGTATATGCATTTCTGCGTGTTTGTCTCTGTGGGTGTCAGTATGTGTTTGTCTGCCTGTTTGTCTGTATTTGTGTGTGTGTGTGTGTGTTTGACTGCGTGTGTGTCTATGTGGCTGTATGTATGAGTCTGCATGTTTGTCTGCGTATGTGTGGTGTGTGTGTCAGTGTGTGAGCATGAATGTAAATATGTGTGCTGTGTGTTTCCCTGTGTGTGCTTATATGTAAATGTCTGCGTGCGTGTGTCTGTATTTTTGTCTGAGTGTTTGTGTCTCGGTGGGAGTGTCCGTGTGTGCATGTGTGTGTCTCCATGCATGACTGGATTTATGACTGTATGTGTGTATGCCTGTATTACGTATGTATGTATGAATGTATATATGTATGCCTGTATGTTTGTATCTATGTATGTATGTTTGTGTGTACGTATGCCTGTGTGTATGTGTGTATGCATGTTTGTTTATATGTATCTGTGTATGTATGTAATGTATGCATGCAGGTTTGTGTGTGTAAGTGAGTGGGTGAGCGTGTGTATGCGGGTGTTTGTATGCAAGCGCGGGTTTTTGCATGCACTTTACAACTCATGCTTTTGTGTTCTTTTATAATATTCATAATATGCATAACATCATATAATCATAACATGCTTTATTAGTAAAATACAACTGCTGTGCGAAAGATGGTTGACTGGAAGGGCCGAATGTAAGACGGGCCTGCGTGCCCAATTTGTGACCCTTTGAAAATAAAGTTCGTTCGTTCGTTCGTTCGTTCGTTCGTTCTCCCTCTCTCTCTGTCTCTCTCTTTCTCTTTCTCTCTCTTTCTCTCTCTTTCTTTATATCTCTCTCCCTCTCTCTCTCTCTGTCTCTCTCTTTCTCTTTCTCTCTCTTTCTCTCTCACTTTCTCTTTCTCTCTCTCTTTCTCTCTCTCTCTTTTTCTCTCTCTCTTTCTCTCTCTTTCTTTCTCTCTCTCTTTCTCTCTCTCTATCTCTCTCTCTCTGTCCCTCTCTCTGTCTCTCTCTCTCTTCTCTGTGTATATATTTGTGTCTTCTCACTGACGAAATGTGCTAAATATGGTATCTTTCTGTCTGATGTCAAATAACGCCATGCCCTAAATATCTTATCTCTCTGTCCCCTACTGTCTTCTAAATATGTCTGAGTTTCTTCTTTTATTGTTGTTGACATTGTCTCTTTTTTTTTCTTTCTTACCACATTTGTCCCAGGAGAAGGAAATTCTAGTTAAACTATACACACGTTCTAGAAATAAGTGTCACATTCAGCTTTTGTACTGTATCACTCGATTACCTTAAATTCACAAACGGTAACTGTCACATGATTACTCTGTCACATGATTAAGTGCATTTTTATGTTGAGCATGTATTATTGAATGGGTATAGTTCATTAACATGCTTTTTAAGGCACGACGGGTTTATTCTCACTCCTAGCCATACACCAGTGGGGCCTCGGTACTCACACGAAATGTCTGGACAGACATATAAAATAGAAATCCAAATGATTTAACAAGATGTAATGATTGTAACTGGACGTTTTACATTAACTCATTGAATCTTTCCAGGTGTAGGTGCGTGCTGATCCCGCCGTGGCAATGGTGTATAGAGAGATTCATTGGAACTACACCACATCTCTCTCTCTCTCTCTCTCTCTCTCTCTCTCTCTCTCTCTCTCTCTCTCTCTCTCTCTCTATCTATCTATCTATCTATCTATCTATCTATCTATCTATCTATCTATCTATCTATCTATCTATCTATCTATCTATCTATCTATCTATCTATCTATCTATCTATCTATCTATCTATCTATCTATCTATCTATCTATCTATCTATCTATCTATCTATCTATCTATCTATCTATCTATCTATCTATCTATCTATCTATCTATCTATCTATCTATCTATCTAATCTATCTATCTATCTATCTATCTATCTATCTATCTATCTATCTATCTATCTATCTATCTATCTATCTATCTATCTATCTATCTATCTATCTATCTATCTATCTATCTATCTATCTATCTATCTATCTATCTATCTATCTATCTATCTATCTATCTATCTATCTATCTATCTATCTATCTATCTATCTATCTATCTATCTATCTATCTATCTATCTATCTATCTATCTATCTATCTATCTATCTATCTATCTATCTATCTATCTATCTATCTATCTATCTATCTATCTATCTATCTATCTATCTATCTATCTATCTATCTATCTATCTATCTATCTATCTATCTATCTATCTATCTATCTATCTATCTATCTATCTATCTATCTATCTATCTATCTATCTATCTATCTATCTATCTATCTATCTATCTCTATCTATCTATCTACCTATCTCCATCTCTCTACAGAAAATATAGTCATCAGAGATCAAGCATCCTCACAGCGCTCAACTCTTCTACAGCTGAAATTGTAAACTACAGATGTCGATGGCGAAAACATAATAAAATAAACAAGATAATTACCAGAAAAGATGGCATCTCTTTTATTGCACTCATTACGTTTATGTTTATGTTTATTCAACGGATCAACGTCATGGCACATGAGTGTAACCCATAAGTGCTCCATTCTACTTCTAACTCAAACCTGAGTCTGAAGAGTCTCAGCGCAGTGCACGAACTCTGTCTTACCACCCAGAAACCATGGTCTTTTACGGGACACTGCAGAACCAACCCAAACATTTTGTTTGGCTGTTGGGAGTTTTCTACGCAAATGTATGTCCAATAGTGTATCATTGCTCTTGAAGGTTGGCTTCTCGAAGCCCCTGTTGAAACCAACGCAAGGCCCGGCATGTATCAACGGGGAGAAACACCAGACTATTGAAGTCAGAGAAACACCAGACTATTGAAGTCAGAGAAACACCAGACTATTGAAGTCAGAGAAACACCAGACTATTGAAGTCAGAGAAACACCAGACAATTGAAGTCAGAGAAACACCAGACTATTGAAGTCAGAGAAACACCAGACTATTGAAGTCAGAGAAACACCAGACAATTGAAGTCAGAGAAACACCAGACAATTGAAGTCAGAGAAACACCAGACTATTGAAGTCAGAGAAACACCAGACTATTGAAGTCAGAGAAACACCAGACAATTGAAGTCAGAGAAACACCAGACAATTGAAGTCAGAGAAACACCAGACTTTTGAAGTCATAGAAACACCAGACTATTGAAGTCAGAGAAACACCAGACTATTAAAGTCAGAGAAACACCAGACTATTGAAGTCAGAGAGACACCAGACTATTGAATTCAGAGAAACACCAGACTATTGAAGTCAGGTCCCTGTCAGGACCCGAACCTATAACCTCCGACTTGCAGGCGAGCGTCTAGCTGCTAGATCACGGCGATTACACAGTAGATACTGTGCGGATCTATATTGTTAAATGTCTGATATTCCCCTGACCTTTGTAAAACAACACCGATTTTGCAGCATATGCTATTACACTTCAAATGTCACTAAATTATACTGGTTTGTGTCACTGAAGATTAAAATTTAAAAATGTATTTATGGTGTATAGAGGCAGTTTTGACACATGAATGCGAATCATGGACTATTAATAAATAAGCCACGCTATTTCTCGAGGTCTCAGAGATGTGGTTAAACAGAAGAATCATGCTTATTATAACTTGGACAACGACCGCAAGGAACGCTGATGTCTTGAAAGAGACGAGGCTCAAAAGAAACTTATAGTCATCCATATTTAGCCATTTAATGAAAAGGAATCTAGAACAATTTTGTAACCATTGGAAAGGTCTAGGGCTGGGGGGGAGAGACGCCCCAGGCGTTTTGGTTGTAATGGGCTGGACCTATATTTATACACCAATAGCACATGGTGTGTGAAGGGGTCAGCATCACGCCGACCGCCTTTACTTCTTATGACTGTACCTGGTACCCACTCAGTGCTGGATTGACCCGGAGACCACGGTCTTTTTTTTTTTTAAAGTTTGGCCGCCGTCAGGACCCGAAGCCACGACCTTCCGAGCCGCAGGCGAGCGTTTAGTCACTAGACCACGGCGGCTCCGGAAACCGTATAGGCTTGATGGAAATGACATTAGCCATGCTAGTGTCTTGTAGCCTGTGAATATTGTTGTAAATGATGTCAGGAGTGTAAATCACATGACATCACGGTGCGGACGAGTAAGGTGGCGTCATAATTATATTTTAAAGAAGTACGTTTGAAAGAATTACGGTAGCAGAAATAGAACACAAAGCAGTTTGGGGATTGCAGTGACAGGTTTAAAATACATTCAAGATTTTAAATTCTAGTGACAGAGCTAAAAATACAGTCACGTTTATAGATTCCAGTAATAGAGATAAAATACAATCAGGTTTATAGATTCTAGTGACAGATGAAAAATACAATCAAGTTTATAAATTAAAGTAACAGAGTTAAAATACAGTAACGTTTAAAGATTTCAGTAACAGAGTTAAAATACAATCAGGTTTATTGATTCCAGGGAGAGAGTTCAAATACAATCAGATTTTTAGATTCCAGTGACAGTTAAAATACAATCAGATTTAAAGATTCCAGTGATAGATTTTAAATATAGTTAATTTCACAAATTCTAGTGTCAGAGTTTAAAAAACAGTCAGATGTGATGCATGACACACTGTGATTGTATTAATTGTATGCACCAACAGAACGGAACTAATACCAATATTTGTTTGCATATTGTATCTTTATTTTGCTGTAGTTAGAATCACGCTTGAGATCTCCAGTTTCATAGACTCACTCAGTGGTACCATGTGATACTCCTTGACTGCAATATGCACGTGAACATATGCCCATGAAGTTGTCTAAAAGAATCGCAAAACACAAGCTTTTCCCTAGCAGCGCCTGTGAAACAATTCAACCGAAGACACACTCAAAAGGACAAATGTTGTGTTTAAGTAACAGAAAAATAAATAATAATAATAACTATTAATTCTGCTTCAAGTGCTTGATCGTACACATGGATCGCCATTCTCTTTTGTCAGTTTTTCTCTGAATCAAGTTTATGATCTTTGCCAGATATCCTCGAGCATGACTCTTCAATATCCACGGCCAGGTGATCGTCTCCTTCATGTGCATGGTTTATGCATCGAGTGCTAGAGGTTCTGTGTTCATTCCCCGGTAGGGGCTGGGATTTTGTCACTTTGACTTGGACTTCTAGTAATTCCCCGTAGTCTCTGGGTAGTGAGCAGAGAGAAGACTCTGGTAATACCTGCTCTTTCCTGTATTTCAGTGTGTGTGGTCTTGTCCGGCTACTTAATGCCAAATTTTCTTCTTAGGTATCACATGTTCAGTGCTTATTTCTATCGTTCCTTTATCTCCAACACCAGGCTTATAACCCAGTTTCCTCTTTTTCTTAGCGTTCATTCGCTGTAAGTTGCTTCAGTCGATAGGTAGTACCAAATCAGGACATCACACAAGTAATAAACACCCCGTGACATAAAGTACCACCATACGGTTAAGGATCACCCGTGGAGAGGTACTATTAACCCCTTTCAGGCGTTTGGGCCTTATCTATGGCTAGGTCATATTTATGGCCCGGCGATATTCAGGGCCCCTGGCAGAAGCCAGTCTGGGGCTTCAAATAGCAAAAAAAAAATGCATTCACATGGGGATGTCTTACATGCCTTAAGTTGCTTCGAAAAGTTTTGGTCGTTCGTACACTTTTGGACTTTAGTAGTGTTCTTCGAGAACTTGATATTTCCATGCATATCCGTATTTATAGATGAGGTGTATCTGTATGTAGACTGTTTGCTCCGCACCTTCCAGCTTGAAGCACTCGGACTTGGGCATGTGGAATAAAGAGACAAGTGTGACCCAATGCCAAGGGCAGTAACCCGAATTTTTAGGGGAATAAATATGTGTTGACAGTTCAGGCCCCTAGATGAATGGGTCTTTAAGGTGAAAATACAGATACAGTAATCACAAAAGTGTTACGCGAGAGTTATGACATTATTTCCTTTATGAAAGTGAGTGTTTAATCGAAAGAAGCAAACATCAAAGCCTGGCTGTAAACTATAGCTTAGCCAAATCCCCTCTAAGAAGGAATGCAGAACACGAAAAAGAGCTACAGCACACTATTATTATCAATGCGGCTCTCACTGTTTAAGAGTTAGCGATCTTTGTACATGTGTGGCATCGGTTATTCATTATTTGTCAGGGCCGAAAATAATTTTCGTCACCTATTTGGGTGCTTTATTTTTATCTTACCGCAGATGACGTCACAGGACAGTCCAGCAATTTAGAGGATGGTAAGACTTGGTGTCCCCGCTTCCTGATGCTATTAACGAACCCAAAACATCTAGAACTGGCCTAAACTAAACCCATCTACGTTCCACGAGACAGTGCAGCCTAGGTCCCACGACGACATGCAGCCTAGGTCCCACGACGACATGCAGCCTAGGTCCCACGACTGCATGGAATCTATCTACCACACCCCTGAAAAATTAGACAGTCCCATGACCTCTGGATTTCCCCTGTTTGGCGTAAGAAAATAAAGCTTCCATATTTCGTTTTCTGTTGCCCAAGAGTTCTCTCTTAGTTCATTTGTCATCTGACGTTTTCCATAAGACATGGGGTAGTGCGTGCTGCCAGTATGCATGCTGGTAACTTCCTGATGTCTTGTCTTTCTACTTCAAAGAAGGTTATGTACCCATAGTTATTTATGGTTTCTACAAGTTAACTCATCCATACCAACTAAAGTTTTTAAGGTTTAAAACCAACTGGGCAAATTGTTATAGGCTATTATATCTAAAGATAAATCAATTCTCTAAGGGAGGTGTGGTTAATTCCGAGTGGATAGGCTTTGATTTCATGTGTAGATTGGGTTCTATGGGAAACAAACCTCGGAATGGAAAAAGAAGCCTTGTAAAGAAAGTAATAACAAGATACACTATCGGACTGATATCGCGTTATCACCTTTGCAACAACAGCTCTCTAATATTTTAGTATATTTGACCATAACAAGACACTCGGTCCGACTATCCACAGTGTGCACATCTATGCAACAGTAACTCACTAACATTCTAGTATATTTGCCAATAACAGGACAAAATGTGCAACTGTCATTGTGTTATCACCTTTGCAACAGTAACTCACTAACATTCTAGTATATTTGACAATAACAGGACAAAATGTGCAACTGTCATCGTGTTATCACCTTTGCAACAGTAACTCACTAACATTCTAGTTTATTTGACAATAACAAGACACACGGTGCAACTGACATTGGGTTATCACCGTGGCAACAGTAGCTCTCTAACTCTATGTCAATTCCTAGTTAGACAAAAACCTCATATATATTCAAAAAGCTGCCACGAACTTCCAACTTTTTAAATGCTCAAACGGAAGATTAAATCTATTCTAGTGTCAAAAACAATACTAAAGAACACAGCAGACAAGACAATGAGACGGACACGATGGACTCCATTCGCCAAGCTTGAGGACAGAGATTTGGCAGATGATATAGCACTCATTTCACATAAACATGAACTTATACAAGCGAAAAGTAACAGACTACACAGTCCAGAAGAAATGGTGGGACTGAGAATAAATACAAAGAAAACTAAGATCATGACAAACAGTCCAAACCAACAACCAGTGATCATAATTAACAGAACACTTGGAAATGTAGAACATTTCACATATCTTGGTAGTGTGGTATTCCTACTGGGAGGGACAGCGGAAGACATACAGTCACGCCTAAACAAAGATAGTGTTGCTTTTGGAAGGATGAGGCAAATGTGGAAATCCAACAGTTGCTGCAGAAGAACGAAACTTCGATTCTACAAGAGCAACATTTTTCCAGTTTTTCTTTATGGAACTGAATGCTTGAGAATGACAAAAAAGAATGCACAAAAGCTATCCATCTTCAACCACACATGTCTACGTAGAATTATCAAAATTTTCTGGCCAGATACAATCTCAAACACTGAACTACTTCAAATCACAAACCAAGAAACTCTAGTCAGTACGATAACCAAGATAAGATGGAAATGGCTTGGCCACGTTATGAGAATGAATTGTGATATACCTGCCAAAACAGCTTTAACTAGGATACCAGGGAAAGGAGGAAAAAGGGCGCTTAAAAGAACAAAGAGACGAAAGATAGAAAGTGACCTGAGTGCGGCATCTTTGACATGGAAAACTGCACTGAAGATTGCACAGGACAGGAACGCATGGAAAGTCCTCTCTGATGCCTTATATGCTACTAGGCATAACGAGAACTAAGAGAGAGAGAGAGAGAGAGAGAGAGAGAGAGAGAGAGAGAGAGAGAGAGAGAGAGAGGGAGAGAGAGAGAGTAAAAAAAAAGAAGTTTTAGAGTTGTGTTTTATCTCTAAGTCATGTCATATCCCCCAACCACCATTTAGGAATCCCTGGTCTAGTATTTTTGACAAGCTTAAGCTAGGTTTATTGGTTTATTTACTGTTTTCTTTTCTTTTCAACGGATCAACATCATGGCACACGGGTGTAACGCATAAGTGCTCCCTTCTACTTCTAACTCAAGCCTGAGTCTGAAGCAGCTCATCGCAGTGCACAAACTCTGTTGCACCGGCGAGCATCCTAATATATTTTGGGTCGATTTTTAACTCCAAATTTAGCCCAGGCAGCGCCGTTAGGTTACACCTTTCTATTTGCAGCTGCCAAGAAATTTTTTTAACGCTCGCAACACTACACACGGGCGTCTGATCTCACTACCCAGAGACCAGGGGAACATACTAAAAGTCCACGTGAAAACAAAATCCCAGCCTTCACCTGGGCCTGAACCCAGGACTCAAGCATTTGAGGCAGACGCCATGCATTGAGACCACCCAGACCTCGTAAAGGCATGAGTATTAACGACAACAGCACAGACTATAAGAAGAAGAAACGACTTCTTCTTCTGGGTTGTTTTAAGCTGGGTTGTTTTGTTAAAGGCTTCAAAATAGACTATACCATGCAACATTTAACGTCGACTACCTAGCCGCTTATAATAAAACTATAGAATATCAGAACTGCACCATATCAGGCATGTCGTAAAAGGCGACCAAGGGCACGGTGAGGTTGAGCTGCCTCATCTTGTGAAACACTTTAGTCACACAACAAATGAACCATGAACAAGTGTCTGTAACCTACCGTTATACTTCAGTGCATATGCCGTTGATACATTCGATAAATGGTGCACAGCATTCGCTCTTTATACTGCACGAGCCACCGACGTTTTCACAGGGTTTAAATGCCTATTAACACACATTTATAAATACTATTATTTACCTACAGAATATACATATACCAACATGCATAAATACCTAAATACATTGCTACACACATTTTACTTACATGGTGGCCTAATTTAACACATACACACATAAAGATGTGTGTGCGTGCGTGTGTGTTTAAATGCGCAGACACATTGATGCGTGGATGCATATCTGTATACAGACAGTCACAATACTGCACTCGGAAACACACGATAAAGTAATATCTAAAGCAGAAGTAAAAGATGAAGAAAAAGTAGAAGAAAAAGAAGAAGAGGAAGAAGAAGAAGAAGAAGAAGAGGAAGAAGAAGAAGAAGAAGAAGAAGAAGAAGAAGAAGAAGAAGAAGAAGAAGAAGAAGAAAGAAGAAGAAGAAGAAGAAGAAGAAGAAGAAGAAGAAGAAGAAAGAAGAAAGAAAGAAAGAAAGAAAGAAAGAAAGAAAGAAGAAAGAAAGAAAGAAAGAAAGAAAGAAAGAAAGAAAGAAAGAAAGAAAGAAAGAAAGAAAGAAAGAAAGAAAGAAAGAAAGAAAGAAAGAAAGAAAGAAAGAAAGAAAGAAAGAAAGAAAGAAAGAAAGAAAGAAAGAAAGAAAGAAAGAAATTTCTCATGACGACAACGGTTATCACAGGAATAAATGTATTAAACTTCTTTCACTTCTATCACATATTCGTATTTGGTCAATATGCCTTATAAGATCATGAGTGTGTGAATTTGTGTCAGTGTATTTGGAAGAATGTTTTTGAGTCTGTGTATGTGTGTGTGTAAATGAGTTGAGTTGAGTCAAGAATTGACCTCACAGCACTCAGGGCATTTCCATGCGTGTTCTGTCCTCATCTTCAGCAGCCAGCGCGGAGTTCCACAACTAATGGTACCGGTTATAATCTGGTTTTATGTCCGTCTTGCATTTCTTCTGAGTGTAGTGAGCCGGCAAGACCCTCTGGTTACACCCAGGGGCCTCATTCTCCCCAGGCCATTAAATTCTTCTTTCTCTACTGATTCCGTTGCTTGTTATTGCGTGAATTAGTGTTTTTGTGTATATGCCTATGTTGCCCACATCATGTGCATAACTGAGACTTACCCCGCAGGAATCGACCCCCGTGATACACACGCCTACAGACAGGATGGCCAAAACCAGGATCCATTTGGTGAACATTCTGAAAAGGTCTCTGTGTAACCTCTTGTAGTTTTCTATCGTTAAAAGATAATCGTGAATACCTCAAGGCAAGTGTCTTGTTAATGAAGTATATCAGCTTATGTATAACATTCACCTTGAACAGTAAATACGGCCGGTGTTTAAGCTGACCAGTTGACCCTTTCACTGCTCCCTGATCAAAATAATATAGACAGAGCCTAGTGTCTCCAAGCTGCCGTAGAGTTCAGTTGTGTGGTTTGTTTACTTATAAATCTGTTTACGTTATTATCCTAAATCTATGCTGCTGATAGTAATAAAATAAATCTGTTATCTTTAATTCGAAAGCCGTCGTGATGTAGTGGCGAGACCCAAGCCTGCGGATCAGAAGAACGTGTGGGTTCAGTTCTTGATGGATGCCGTTTTTTCCCGATGATGACCGCACCACACTCCAAGTGCCGTTCGGTCTATAATATATAGGTCTAGCCCTATGTACCCAAAATTCATGGAGAAGGGTTCTTTACCTTTGTTTTGTCTCTACAGTTTTTCTCTAAAGGCTGTACACGATTAGAATAAATCTGTTATCTTCCCATTATTATCCAATAGATATTATGCTCTTCACAGTATTATAATAAATCTGTCATCTTCACATCATCGTAAATCTTTTTTTCTCCACAGTATTATTATAAATTTGTTATACTTACATGATTATCCTAAGTCTATTCTCTTTACAGTATTGTAAAAATTATGTTGTCTTCATATTATTATTCTAAGTCTATTCTCTTCACAGTATTGTAATAAATGTGTTATCTTCATATGATTTTCCTTCGTCTATTCTCTTTACAGTATTGTAATATATATGTTATCTACATATTAACATCCTAAGTCTATTCTCTTTACAGTATTGTAATAAATATGTTATCTTCATATTATTATCCTGTCTATTCTCCTTACAGTATTGTAATAAATATGTTATCTTCACATTAGAAGAGGTCGTTTTGTAGCGCCTAGAATGTCCTTATCTGTGGATCAGAAAGTCGTGGGTTCGGGACCTGATGGAAGGCAGACATTGTTTTCAAAACTGATCTCGTCTGCCACCAAGTACCGTTTGCTCTAAAAATCCATTTGTAGACTGAAAGTAAATAGTATCGTCACCCAGCTTTTGAGTTGAGTACATGGCGTAAACTGCGAGCTGCGTATTTCATTTGGAATGTTTTTTCGACTGTGATCAACATGGTGGTGTCAATTGTAGATTCGGAAAATGGCGCGATGAAGGTTGTCGCAATATTTGTGGTGCCATTATGTCATTAAAATTGATCGCGTGAGCAACTGCTGATCTGATGATGACTTCTGCTGCCATCCATGATGAACTGCATTTCTAATGTCAGACAGTTTGTAATAGCACTTCGGATGGGTACCGTATGCTTTTAATGCGTGTGTATGCTAGATATGCTGAGACAACAGTCTGCCAATCTTTCCACAAGGAACTGTGATAAATATTATGTGTGTTTTTCTCTGGCACAGGAGTCGAACAACTATGGGGTGGCCCGTTTGTTCTGAAGCTGAAACTAAGATTACCAGATTGCTTTAAAAAACATAGGTCCAGCCCGACATACCCAAAACGCCTGAAAGCGAGTGAAAGGGTCCTTTGCTTTATTTTTATCTGCACATTATTTGTATAAGTCTCTTTACAGCATTATAATGAATATGTTATCGTCACAGAAGGAAACTGGAACATACGGTGACCACTGGACAGATTTGTGAAAAGCAAAAACAATAGAGACAGTAGGTATGATTTTTGAAAACCTTATATTATAACATGCAGATATGTCACCACATGAACTCCTACATGATACTCAAGATCCCGGATTGGGGTGGGGCATAATCGCCCATGCCAGTCGGCAAAGCACTGAATGTTGATGATTTTCCTAATCTTCACATTATTGTAATAAATCTGTTATCTTTACTTTATTATTAATAATCAAGTATCTTAACATTATTATAATAATTATATTGACTTCACCTAATCTTTATAAATCTATCCTCTTCACATCACTGTAATCATTCTACTAACTTCGCCTATTATAATTAATCTACCGTCTTCATTTTATACAAACAATATGGTTTGATGTTTGTATTCTAAAATACTCACAAGTTTTCTAATCGGCAAATGTCATGTTTTGCATAATTTTCAGGGATATGCAAATATGGTTTGGGGAAGAAGAAAAAAAAAAGACGGACTTACGAACATGGAAATGTGAAATGCCTTCGATAAATGAAATCAGACCTTACACTATTGTTAAAACAGCTTTACGTCTGAGAATAATGTTTGCAGCTCTATTTGCCCCGGTTCAGTGTTTTGCTGGCTTTATTATCGACATATTTATGTGATAGTTATTTGGACAGGAATGTAATTACAAGGCCGTAAAAAAAAAAATTATGTATGCCATTTCTGCTAATAAACGGTATTGATAAAGCCAGCTAACACAGTCTTCAAGCTGTCGCTTCTGCAGGAGACATATAGTTTTGCACAAGAATCATGTCTGTCAATTAGAAACCACACACACACACACACACACACACTATAAATAACAACACATTATTAGGTAGGCTAAAGAGGAAATAAATAAGAGAGAGAGAGAGAGAGTGAAAGAGAGAGAGAGGTTGACAGTGAGTGTGTGTGTGGTAGGGGTGGGGGGGGGGGAAGAATTCGAATAGAAAAAGTGAGTTTACGAGGAAATAATACAAGAATATATTTGTCACTACCAGATTAGGTCACTGAGAACACATGCATGTGTGAATGTCTGTCTCCAGCCAGGTTGAGTCAGTGAAAACACATACATATGTGAATGTCTGTCTCCAGCCAGGTTGAGTCAGTGAGAACGCATGCATGTGTGAATGTCTGTCTCCAGCCAGGTTGAGTCAGTGAGAACACATGCATGTGTGAATGTCTGTCTCCAGCCAGGTTGAATCAGTGAGAACACATGCATAAGTGAATGTCTGTCTCCAGCCAGGTTGAGTCAGTGAGAACACATGCATGAGTGAATGTCTGTCTCCAGCCACGTTGAGTCAGTGAGAACACATGCATGAGTAAATATCTGTCTCAAGCCAGGTTGAGTCAGTGAGAACACATGCATAAGTGAATGTCCGTCTCCAGCCAGGTTGAGTCAGTGAGAACACATGCATAAGTGAATGTCTGTCTCCAGCCAGGTTGAGTCAGTGAGAACACATGCATCAGTGAATGTCTGTCTCCAGCCAGGTTGAGTCAGTGAGAACACATGCATGAGTGAATATCTGTCTCCAGCCAGGTTGAGTCAGTGAGAACACATGCATAAGTGAATGTCTGTCTCCAGCCAGGTTGAGTCAGTGAGAACACATGCATGTGTGAATGTCTGTCTCCAGCCAGGTTGAGTCAGTGAGAGGACATGCATGTGTGAATGTCTGTCTCCAGCCAGGTTGAGTCAGTGAGAACACATGCATGTGTGAATGTCTGTCTCCAGCCAGGTTGAGTCAGTGAGAGCACATGTATGTGTGAATGTCTGTCTCCAGCCAGTTTAAATTAGTGAGAACACATGCATGTGTGAATGTCTGTCTCCAGCCAGGTTAAATTAATGAGAACACATGCATGTGTGAATGTCTGTCTCCAGCCAGGTTGAGTCAGTGAGAGCACATGCATGTGTGAATGTCTGTCTCCAGCCAGGTTGAGTCAGCGAGAGCACATGCATGTGTGAATGTCTGTCTCCAGCCAGGTTAAATTAGTGAGAAAACATGCATGTGTGAATGTCTGTCTCCAGCCAGGTTAAATTAGTGAGAACACATGCATGTGTGAATGTCTGTCTCCAGCCAGGTTAAATTAGTGAGAACACATGCATGTGTGAATGTCTGTCTCCAGCCAGGTTACATTAGTGAGAACAAATGCATGTGTGAATGTCTGTCTCCAGCCAGGTTGAGTCAGTGAGAGCACATGCATGTGTGAATGTCTGTCTCTTGCCAGGTTGAGTCAGCGAGAGCACATGCATGTGTGAATGTCTGTCTCCAGCCAGGTTAAATTAGTGAGAACACATGCATGTGTGAATGTCTGTCTCCAGCCAGGTTAAATTAGTGAGAACACATGCATGTGTGAATGTCTGTCTCCAGCCAGGTTAAATCAGTGAGAACACATACATGTGTGAATGTCTGTCTCCAGCCAGGTTAAATCAGTGAGAACACATGCATGTGTGAATGTCTGTCTCCAGCCAGGTTAAATCAGTGAAAACACATGCATGTGTGAATGTCTGTCTCCAGCCAGGTTAAATCAGTTAGAACACATGCATGTGTGAATGTCTGTCTCCAGCCAGATTAAATCAGTGAGAACACATGCATGTGTGAATGTCTGTCTCCAGCCAGGTTAAATCAGTGAGAGCACATGCATGTGTGAATGTCTGTCTCCAGCCAGGTTAAATCAGTTAGAACACATGCATGTGTGAATGTCTGTCTCCAGCCAGATTAAATCAGTGAGAACACATGCATGTGTGAATGTCTGTCTCCAGCCAGGTTAAATCAGTGAGAGCACATGCATGTGTGAATGTCTGTCTCCAGCCAGGTTAAATCAGTGAGAACAAATGCATGTGTGAATGTCTGTCTCCAGCCAGGTTAAATTAGTGAGAACACATGCATGTGTGAATGTCTGTCTCAAGCCAGGTTAAATTAGTGAGAACACATGCATGTGTGAATGCCTGTCTCTAGCCAGGTTAAATTAGTGAGAACACATGCATGTGTGAATGTCTGTCTCCAGCCAGGTTAAATTAGTGAGAACACATGCATGTGTGAATGTCTGTCTCCAGCCAGGTTAAATTAGCGAGAACACATACATGTGTGAATGTCTGTCTCCAGCCAGGTTAAATTAGTGAGAACACATGCATGTGTGAATGTCTGTCTCCAGCCAGGTTAAATTAGTGAGAACACATACATGTGTGAATGTCTGTCTCCAGCCAGGTTAAATTAGTGAGAACACATGTTTGTGTGAATGTCTGTCTCCAGCCAGGTTGAGTCAGTGAGAACACATGCATGTGTGAATGTCTGTCTCCAGCCAGTTTGAGTCATTGAGAACACATGCATGTCTAAATGTCTGTCTCCAGCCAGTTTAAATTAGTGAGAACACATGCATGTGTGAATGTCTGTCTCCAGCCAGGTTGAGTCAGTGAGAACACATGCATGTGTGAATGTCTGTCTCCAGCCAGTTTGAGTCAGTGAGAACACATGCATGTGTGAATGTCTGTCTCCAGCCAGTTTAAATTAGTGAGAACACATGCATGTGTGAATGTCTGTCTCCAGCCAGTTTAAATTAGTGAGAACACATGCATGTGTGAATGTCTGTCTACAGCCAGGTTAAATTAGTGAGAACACATGCATGTGTGAATGTCTGTCTCCAGCCAGGTTAAATTAGTGAGAACACATGCATGTGTGAATGTCTGTCTCCAGCCAGTTTAAATTAGTGAGAACACATGCATGTGTGAATGTCTGTCTCCAGCCAGGTTAAATTAGTGAGAACACATGCATGTGTGAATGTCTGTCTCCAGCCAGTTTAAATTAGTGAGAACACATGCATGTGTGAATGTCTGTCTCCAGCCAGGTTAAATTAGTGAGATCACATGCATGTGTGAATGTCTGTCTCCAGCCAGTTTAAATTAGTGAGAACACATGCATGTGTGAATGTCTGTCTCCAGCCAGATTAAATTAGTGAGAACACATGCATGTGTGAATGTCTGTCTCCAGCCAGTTTAAATTCGTGAGAACACATGCATGTGTGAATGTCTGTCTCTAGCCAGTTTAAATTAGTGAGAACACATGCATGTGTGAATGTCTGTCTCCAGCCAGTTTAAATTAGTGAGAACACATGCATGTGTGAATGTCTGTCTCCAGCCAGGTAAAAAAATTAGTGAAAACACATGCATGTGTGAATGTCTGTCTCCAGCCAGTTTAAATTCGTGAGAACACATGCATGTGTGAATGTCTGTCTCCAGCCAGTTTAAATTAGTGAGAACACATGCATGTGTGAATGTCTGTCTCCAGCCAGGTTAAATTAGTGAGAACACATGCATGTGTGAATGTCTGTCTCCAGCCAGGTTAAATTAGTGAGAACACATGCATGTGTGAATGTCTGTCTCCAGCCAGGTTAAATTAGTGAGAACACATGCATGTGTGAATGTCTGTCTCCAGCCAGGTTAAATTAGTGAGAACACATGCATGTGTGAATGTCTGTCTCCAGCCAGTTTAAATTAGTGAGAACACATGCATGTGTGAATGTCTGTCTCCAGCCAGGTTGAGTCAGGGAGACCACATGCATGTGTGAATGTCTGTCTCCAGCCAGTTTAAATTAGTGAGAACACATGCATGTGTGAATGTCTGTCTCCAGCCAGGTAAAAAAATTAGTGAAAACACATGCATGTGTGAATGTCTGTCTCCAGCCAGTTTAAATTCGTGAGAACACATGCATGTGTGAATGTCTGTCTCCAGCCAGTTTAAATTAGTGAGAACACATGCATGTGTGAATGTCTGTCTCCAGCCAGGTTAAATTAGTGAGAACACATGCATGTGTGAATGTCTGTCTCCAGCCAGGTTAAATTAGTGAGAACACATGCATGTGTGAATGTCTGTCTCCAGCCAGGTTAAATTAGTGAGAACACATGCATGTGTGAATGTCTGTCTCCAGCCAGGTTAAATTAGTGAGAACACATGCATGTGTGAATGTCTGTCTCCAGCCAGTTTAAATTAGTGAGAACACATGCATGTGTGAATGTCTGTCTCCAGCCAGGTTGAGTCAGGGAGACCACATGCATGTGTGAATGTCTGTCTCCAGCCGGGTTAAGACAATGAGAACAAACGAATGAGTGAATGTCTGTTTCCAGCCAGGTTGAGTCAGTGAGAACACATGCATGTGTGAATGTCTGTCTCCAGCTAGGTTGAGTCAGTGAGAAAAAATGCCTAAGTGAATGTTTTTCGTCAGCTAGGTTGAGTCTGTGAGAAACATGCCTGAGTGAATGTCCGATTTTAGCCAGGCTGTTGCTTCAGGTACTTCACCCACATACCGGGTCAACCTCCAGAAACGCTCCGTTCTCAATTAATGTTTCCCAAAATATGCTCTTCATGAAACGGGTGAAACTAGCTGTTTCCTGGAGTAGACATGGTACGACTGGGATGCTCCTAAAAACGGGACGGTCCCGTTGAAACCGTGACTTGTCACCACCCTATTTACAAGCCAGAGACACTTCGATACTGAGACCGTAAAAAATGTTATTGTTACTAACGATCTCTGTCAAATTTACGGTTTTCTGTGTTTCGTTCTACACAACATTTAATGTTTCATTGTTATTTCAAGCGATACAATAACTGCGTTCTTTGTGAATTTGCTTCGTTCTGTTCCAAAAACGTGGAAGAGTTACTCTAAATTGGGGACTTCAATACAAAAAACGTTGTTAGATATATGTTTATTCAGACATAAATTTTGGTATGTGTGTGGGTGTCTGTTAAAGAGAGCTAGATAGAGGCAGAGATGGATAAATTTAGAGAGAGATACAGAGAGGGGGAGAGAGAGACAAATGGAGAGACTTTAAGATAGACATACAGAACACAGACGGTTCAACAGGGAGCTAGATTAATGGATAGAGAGAGATAAAGAGAGAGAGAGAGGCAGAAACTTAAAGATAGACATACAGAACACAGACGGTTCAACAGAGAGATAGATAAATTGATAGAGAGAGAAAGAGAGAGAGAGGCAGAAACTTAAAGATAGACATAAAAAACACATAAAGAGAGATGGATAGAGAGAGAGAGACAGAGAGAGAGAGAGAGATTTAACGATAGACATACCATACACATAGGGTTAGATAGAGAGAGAAAGAGATGGACACAGAGAGAGAGACGAAGACAGAGACTTAAAGATATTCACACAGAACACAGAGGGTTAGATAGATAGAGAGATGGAAAAATAGAGAGAGAGAGAGAGAGAGAGAGAGAGAGAGAGAGAGAGAGAGAGAGAGAGAGAGAAACACGAAAACAGAGACTTACAGATTGACATACAATACATTCAGAGTGACTAAGAGATTTATGCACTAAAATAGGATAGTAGCAATAGAGCTCTTTTTAGATGTAGACATTTCTCAGATCGATCAACTCTTTGATCAACAGTTCATAACTTGAAAGAAAACAATTGAACGTTGCTATAAACATGTTGGCTGAAGCTCCGTCCCCAGAGGTCACTTCTCGTAGACTTTAAAATAATATGTAAAACAGAAGTACCTTCAATGATGATGAAAGGCAATTTTATTTCAGTAAAGAAAGTGTGACACAAAGTAAATGCATTATTGGACGATACATAAATTCCAAACTGCAACTATAATGTGTAATTTCAAAAATGCATAGATAATACAGCAATCATAACCACATCAAAAGCTGATACTATTAACATAGAACAGACGGTCTAAAACCAAGAAAAATTTATAATCTAATTTTTTTTTTAAGCGTTTCTTTCATGTATGGCTGCCGTCTGAGATTAAGTGTGTGATAAATCAATTTTAAAACAAAACTCTCTCCCTGTTTGAGGAAAATTTTAAATTTAAAAAAAATCAAAGGTTGAATTGAAAAACGAAACAAATTTGGACACATGGAAAACTAAGACATTACCATTAAAGGAATTAAGCTTACGAGATACCTAGAACATCTAAGTCTTACCTACTGAATTATCTTCAAGTGTATGTAGTTTCTAAGTCTTACCTACTGAATTATCTTCAAGTGTATGTAGTTTCTAAGTCTTACCTACTGAATTATCTTCAAGTGTATGTAGTTTCTAAGTCTTACCTACTGAATTATCTTCAAGTGTATGTAGTTTCTAAGTCTTACCTACTGAATTATCTTCAAGTGTATGTAGTTTCTAAGTCTTACCTACTGAATTATCTTCAAGTGTATGTAGTTTCTAAGTCTTACCTACTGAATTATCTTCAAGTGTATGTAGTTTCTAAGTCTTACTTATTCAACAATCTTGAAGTGCACGTAGATCTTACTCTGATCTTCTCAAGTATTTTCAAGGGTATGTTGATCTTAGTCGTATCTACTGAGTTATCTTCAAGTGTATATAAATGTAATTCTTACTTACTGTAGCCTCCACAAGTGTATGCAGATCTTACTCTTGCCTACTGAAGTATATTCAAGCGTATATAGATCCTAATCTTATCTACAGAAGTATCTTCAAGTGTATGTAGATGCATGTCTTACTTAGTTATTTTAAAGTGTATATAAATCCTCTTCTTACTTACGATAGTCTCCACAAGTGTAAGTATATCTTACTCTTATCTACTGAAGTATCTTCAAGTGTGTGTAGATCACAGTCTTACTAAATTACCTTCAAGTGAATCTAATCTACTTCTTACTTACTCTAGTCTCCGCAAGTGTATGTAGATCTTAGTCTTATCTACTGAAGTATCTTATAGTGTATGTCTATCTAAGCCTCCATTACCTAACTGTCTTCATGTGAGAAGATCTACGTCTTCCTTAGTGAAGTATCTTCAGGTGTATGTACATCTGAGTTTTACTTACTGAAATATCTGCAAGTGTATGTAGATCTAAGACGTACTTATTTAAGTATCTTTAACTGTATGTAGATAGAAGACCTTCTTACTGAAGTGATGTCAAGTGTATGTGCTTATGGCTTACTTTATGTGTATGTAGATCTAATTCTCACTCAAGTTTCTTTAAGTACATGTTGATTTAAATCTTACTTACTGAAATCGTGTCATGTTTGATGGGTTATTTAATTAAGTCTCTTCTGTTAAATGTGTATTACTCGTTAAAAATCAAGGGCTACTTTTAATTAATCTTAGTTAAAACCGTAAAAGAAATATTCTATAACCGTAAACAATATTACTGAAAGCGGCATTTAGCGAACACACTGACACGCCATGTAAAGAAATTGAAACACTGATTTAAATGCAGTCAGAAGTGTGCTGCTACCAACCTGTACAAAACCAAAACACTAGATATTGGTCTACTAGACATATCAACAGCCTGCCCTGTTTGAAGCAGCAACAAGTCAGCTGTGAAGTGTGCTATTTGTCTGTTCAAAAATCACACAATAGATATTGGACAACTAGACATTTCAACAGCTTGCCCGTCCTGAAGCAGAAATGCAGTAAGTTGTGCAGTGTGCTGCCATCTGTATAAAACTCACACAATAGAATTTGGAGAACTAGGCATTTCAGCAGCCTGCCATTCCTGAATCAGATATGCAATCAGCTGTGCGATACATGAGATTCTCCACACATGCTGTGGCCTGAATCTCTCCATAATTCTCTGGGTCATAGAGTGTAACACTGCAAACCCTTAAGTAACTTCCCGGATACATAAATCACGTGTAACCCACGCTATAGCCCTGAATATGTTAAATGTCTCAAGACTTCTTTATGCGACGAAGCTAGGTCACTTGTAACAAAGCTACTTCTTCGCTTGCACATTGCTGCTTGCACAGCTTCTACTGTCTAGGAGCCTGGAGAGAATGAAGCATCTGCTTGTAACCAGTGGATCTGGCCCGCTCACTACACTCAAAGGAGAGGCAAGACGGACATATAACCAGAATGTGACCGGTACCATCAGTATTGGAATTCTGCGCTGGCTGCTGAAAATGCGGAGGGAGCACGCATGGGAATTCCCTGAGTGCTGTGAGGTCAATTCTTGACTCAACTTAACCTAACTTAGCTCAGTTCAACTACTGTCGAGGATTGACAACACAAAACGGCTGTCAGTTTCCTTTATACATTCTAACAGTTTATTCTGACATTTATTCGGACACAGTCATCACTAATCGCTTCTACAATATTCCAACACTAGTCATTTACTGGACGTTGAAACTATATCTTAACATACGACAACTGTCTTCTTCGACTTCTGATACGCAACTGACCACGAGCCAATCTTGGGCTTTGCCCCATTCATATCTCCAGCCCCGTGCGTCTTTTCTGGCTCAGGTTTTCGGCTAGGCTTGGTAAACGTTGACCACCACGAAAAGAACCTCTCACAGGAATGGTATGTTATTTTGCCAGCGGTGAAACCATCCTCTGATTGTTAAACATTTTAGGAATAAACTGTTTTTCAATAACAATAGAGAGTGCATAAGGACTGTAAATGAACTAGTTTACTTTACTTTTTTGGTTGCAATTTTTTTTTAAAGTACTGATTCAAAATGTAAATTTATGGTCAGCAAACCGAGTTGCACGTGATTACCGTTGTTGGGGGTGATTAGTTTTCAGGCCTCTCATGCACAGAGGACGTTCATAGGAAGATATTGCAACAATTTGTTGCAATTTTTTTTTTTTATTTAATCAATATATGCGCATTTATACAGTTGTATTGTATAATAGGATAGTCATCGACTGTTGACTCAAAGTGCTATCGCATTAGGTCAATGACGGGGGATAGCCTGTCTTGTGGCCATTCGAAACTTCAATAAAATTACAAACTGTATTTTTCACTAGGAAAAAAAAATATGTGTAAATACAGGCACCATGAATGACTATTGTTTCTAACTATTATAAAAGGCTATGGCATTTAGAAAATAAAGGGAACTTATCACGAACTTGCATGCATGACGAGAGTTTCTTACCCTCCCAATCCTGCCGAGGTCGATCGCATGGCCTGTCCTATATTGTAGGGGTGTTATAAGATGGCTTTGTTAGGTGTTCGCATGTCATATATAAAGTTTGTGTTGTCGTGAGTTTCTCTGAGGCGCCAAAAGTGCTTGTGTATAAGTAAGAAGTACTGCAGGGGAAAGTACCGAAAGCGCGACTGTTCGTGAGTATCGGAACTGGTATTTATTTATTCAGTTTTTTTTTTTTTATTCTTTGTTCTTTAGTGGTGGCTTCCCACAGAAAAAAGAAACCACAGAAAACGATCGTATAAATAAAAAACATCTCGGTTTTGAAAGTCATGAATCGTCGGGCAAGTAGCACAAGTCGGAAAAAAATCACGCAAGTGAGCGATGACAATACAAGAAAAGAGAGAACGATTAATTTGTTGAAAACAAGGAATAAATAACACCCCTCAAACATAGGAGAGTCCTGGGATAGGCCACGGCATACATAGAAGGGGGAGTAAATCTCGCTGTGTGGGCAAACTAGTGATAAGTGCCACACAAAGATATGTCTAAGAAACCATTTCTCTTTTCAGGTATCTCTGTACAAATCTAAACATGTTAGCGACCACGACAGTGAGTTTGTCATTAAGTGTAGACATTTCCTCATCCAGATTTCTTAGTGAAGAACTCCAATGGGCAATTTTTCGGATACTTCGCTTTGTGATTATTCCGTTTATCAGCGTGTTGGGAATATCGGGGAATGTGACCAGCATTGTCATACTGACTCGACAGGGATTCCGGAAATGTTACAATATACTTCTCTTGTCTTTGGCTATCTCTGATATTTTACTTTTGATTGGTGTCAACAACGTTGTTTTTTTTATATACACGTTCAGATATTTTGTTAACTTCTCTAAAAGTATCAGTTACATGTGTTATATAGTGTACACGACAATTGACTATGCTTATATTGCTGGAGTGCTGTCGGCATACCTTATTCCTGTTCTAATTACAGGGGAACGTATGTTGTCCATACTTTGCCCATTGACTGCGCATTTATTCTTAACTCCCAGGCGTACAGCAATGTTTATGTCTTGCGTTTTGTGTGTGACTGCAACCTATTGTTTATATCATCAAATGTTGAGTCCACCGTTAAAGAACGATGTGCTAGATAACGTCATTATGGGCATTAGTCTCCACAATAATGTGTTTACAAATCATATCGGAAGCGAACTGTATCAGAAAATAACGCAGATAGCCAACTTCATGACAGGAATCATTTCTATCAGTCTGGTAACAGCGGGCTGTGTTGTTATTGGACTCAAAGTTGTACACATCACCAAGAGACGCCAACTGATGATCTCACATCGAGTCACATCTAGCACTAAACACGGCATGACAAAGACAACAAGAACGTTAATGAAGATTTGTCTCCTCTATACTGTGTGCTACGGCTGGGCGTTCTCTCTTATTTACGCTATGGAGATTACACTGTCCGAAAACAGACTGCATCTTATGAGTGTAATGTTTTGTGTTCAGGATACGTTACTGTGTTTAAACTGTACTGGAGACTTTCTGATTTACCTCAACTCCAATAAATATTTCAAGAAGACCAAGATTGTTAGGTAAAAAATCAAAACGCAATTATAAAAGACACACATACATTGCAATGTCAGTGTTGTGTGCCTTGTTGCAGTGGTCTATCTGAGGTGCTACCCGATGAGGAACATTTTGTTATCACTCGAAGTGGCTACTCTTTGACATTCAGGAAAGGATTTTACAAAAAGCTTTGTTTCTGCTGTCATACCAGGCCAAATGTAATGGCAAGAAATGCGTTGTATAGTGACGTTGATTTCCATATGGTCTCTATAGCAATAGTGTTTACCAGCTGTATGATTTGTGGCCTATAAGATTTTGTTATAACCAACTGGCTATGTTTAGTATATTTTTCACCGCATATTCTATAAAGAATTTTAAATTTCTTGAAAAGGGATTTTTTTCTTTGGTCGAGTGTGACTACCAGGTAGTTTTGTAAAGCATGCCTTAAGGGTGGGGTCGCTATTCAGGGTCACCCTGCTTTCCTCATGTAAGGAATTTACATGAGAGGAATCTTTAAAAGCATTCTTATGTTGTGCCCTCGTAGTCACCGCAGCGATATGCTCTGGTGGTGTAGCTGGCTTTGACAAAAACACATAGGTTGCCCCTAAATCAAGTGGACTGTACCGTTTTCTAGGACAGCAACATCAATTATCCCAGAGACATTCTTAGATTTGACCCTAATCCTAGTAAAATGGTAGTTCAATTAGAGCATCCAAAGTAGCACACTGGAGCTCAATTATTTCACCTGTATGCTGACCAGGTAACTGGATATGAGGGGTACAAACCGCTGAATAGCTAAGCCCTGAGTCATAGAAAAAAACACAGATTTTCCATTTGTCTAGACCCTCTTCACCACGGGTTGCTTGTTAGAACAATTTTAAAAGTTTATCGTTGTATAGAGCGCAACAGTACATATGAAAGCCCATATCTGTGAACTGTTCATGAGACATTCATTCGTATCTTAATATCTCAATCAGTTTCCCATTACTGCCCAAAAACGTGTACTAAGCCACGTATAGAAGTTGGGTACTGTTAAGAAAAAGCACATCTTTATTTCCCTGATGTATTCCCTTTATCTATGTCTTTCCTTTATTGGTTTTAAGACCTAGCTGTTTTGATCTTGCACCAAGTATATTTAATGTATATTTAATCTGATTCAGTGAGGATAGAAGACACTTTTAATTTTTGTTTTTTATGGGTCCACTGAATTCAATTATATGTTAGCCGGTGCGGAACATTTTCTGTCACAACTAGTGACTTCAAGGTCAGGTAGTACTTGGTGCGTTGGTTTCAGCAATGGTGTCTACAGCCGACGGGAAAAACATGCTCAGGTTGCTTCAGCTACGACAGGATCCTGCTGACTGGTCATGCTGCTGACGTCACTGGGTCGGGCTAACGATGCGTTAAAGCAACGGTTTTCAAACTGGGCGCAGAGGCACCATGTGGTTTAGAGATCATATGTCAGGGATAATCAAGAAATGTCAGTTAAAATTTGTATAATTATCAAAGAAGGCATGACAATACTTACAAGTTAAAATTTAAGTTGGCTTTCCTTACCACTGTCAAAAGTAGTTTATTTCCTGTTTGAGGACCGCTGCGTGAACACATGGCTAGCCCGACAAGGTGACGTCAGCAGCCCGGCCCTTAAGTTGGAGACGGCCATGCTTCAGCAACGTGTCATAAAGAATACGGAAATTTAAAAAATAATAGGACTAGATCTATTGTGTGCATACCAATCGGCACTTGGTGGGTGGCGTGATCAGTATCACACCTGCCGCCTTTACTTCCCACGACTGCACCAGGTATCCATTTAAGGCTGGGTCTATCATAGAATCAAGGTTATTTCTGAAAAAAGTCTGGCTCGGTTAGGACCCAAACCCAAATCTACTGATCTACAGGCGAATGTGTAACAACTACGGAATATCGGCTCACAATATATAGAATGTTTATGTAATTGTCTAAGTCGGACAGTGTCTTTCTACTTTTACAATATAAAAATTAAGGCTGTATACTTAGTTAACTGATATGTTAACACACCATCATCATCATTGTGTGCCTTGCCAACTGGCGTAGGCGGTCATGCGTCTCCACAGATCACGACCCCCCGGATGTCTGGAACAGCTCTCTTGATGATATTCCTTTATGACACCGTTTCAGCATCCCAGCATCATCTCTCTTGGTCTGCATCTACGCATTTTTCCACCACTGATCTTTCCCGTTGTCACGTTGTCCTCCAATGTCCCTCTTCTTATTATGTCGCTAAAGAACAGTGTTTTCCCCCCTCTTTCTTATTTTTATATATAGAGATATACTTTCATTAGCTTAAGTGTATGTTAACACATACAGACATACACACAAACACATCCACACACACTCACCCAATCATAAAATAAACAGCGATAATGAAATTGCTGAAAATTTACTATTTTATTATTATTATTATTATTGCGTCTTTGAGTTGATTTGTAGATAACTATCAAAGCTGTAGCAAACTTTGCTGCGGTGACGACACTTGATCTCTGACAACTATAATATGCGTGTAGGGAGGTACGCCGGGTGGTGTCCTTGTGATTCTCAAAAAACATCCTAGACCATGTCTGGATCTGCACGCCGCCATATCTAGAGAGTTTGAATTAGTTAAAAGTTACTATAATTCCCATTTGCTCTTCTGTGTTTGTCTTACCGTCTCCCCGTATGTGTTCTGCTCGTTCCCACCCCTCCCCCTTTCCTTTTGTGAGTGTGTGTGTGAGTGAGAATATATCAATTTACCCTTAACAAGCATGTCTCGAAATGCATTTATGCGACAGTGAGTATGAAATCGAAAGCATTGGAAGGTACCTGGTGTCATTCACGGTTGTATAAAAAGTAACACGATCGTCAGGGTGTGAATATTTTGTATTATGTGCATATTTTGAGAACAAACGGTTCCCTTCAATCTTTCAGTGCAAGTATAGATTTATGTGTATACGGTGAGGACAAATGGTTCACGTCAATCTTTCGGTGCGAATATTTATGTGTATACTGTGAGGACAAACGGTTAATTTCAATCTTTCAGTGCGAATATAGATTTTTGTGTTTACTGTGAGGACAAACGGTTAACTTCAATCTTTCAGTGCGAATATAGATTTTTGTGTTTACTGTGAGGACAAACGGTTAACTTCAAATGACAATGCATATGTTCTTTCTAAAAAAGGAATAAAGTCACCAGGAATGACTGATGTTTTGGTTATATCTCTATTGATTTGATTTAACATCATTATTAGTATTACAGTTATTCACTGAATCTACAATCGATAAAAAATCTAACCTCTATCAGAGCAGATAAAATAAACGCTAATGTAACTTTGCCAACACCTAACTGTAAAACCATATTTTACAACTGTATTCTGTGATCTAGTAACATTTAAAACTGTATTCTGTGAACTAGGAACATTAAAAACTATATTCTGTGAACTTTGAACATTAAAAACTGTATTCTGTGAACTAGGAACATTAAAAACTGTATTCTGTGAACTAGGAACATTAAAAACTGTATTCTGTGAACTTTGAACATTTACAATTGTATTCTGTAAACTAGGAACATTAAAAACTGTATTCTGTGAACTTTGAACATTTACAATTGTATTCTGTAAACTAGGAGCATTAAAAACTATATTCTGTGAACTTTGAACATTTACAATTGTATTCTGTAAACTAGGAACATTAAAAACTGTATTCTGTGAACTTTGAACATTTACAATTGTATTCTGTAAACTAGGAACATTAAAAACTGTATTCTGTGAACTTTGAACATTTACAATTGTATTCTGTAAACTAGGAGCATTAAAAACTATATTCTGTGAACTTTGAACATTTACAATTGTATTACGTGAAATAGGTGAAGTAAAGTAGAGTAAAGGACACGTTTCCACGCCTTTAGGCGTATAGGGCATATAGGGCTAGACCAATATTTAAAAAAAAAATAACAGCGCTTGATGGGTGATGTGGTTGGGATCACGCTGGCCGCTTTTGCACCCGGTACCCACTTAAGGCTGGGTCGACCTTCTAGGTAAGGTCATCTTTGAAAAAAAAACAGTCCGGCTCCGCCAGGGATTGACTGTGAACTAAAAACATTAAAAACTTTATTCTGTGAAAAACGAAAATGAAAACTGTATTCTGGGAGATAAGAAACCTAAAAACTGAATTCTGGGAGATAAGAAACCTAAAAACTGTATTCTGGGAGATAAGAAACCTAAAAACTGTATTCTGGGAGATAAGAAACCTAAAAACTGTATTCTGGGAGATAAGAAACCTAAAAACTGTATTCTGGGAGATAAGAAACCTAAAAACTGTATTCTGGGAGATAAGAAACCTAAAAACTGTATTCTGGGAGATAAGAAACCTAAAAACTGTATTCTGGGAGATAAGAAACCTAAAAACTGTATTCTGGGAGATAAGAAACCTAAAAACTGTATTCTGGGAGATAAGAAACCTAAAAACTGTATTCTGGGAGATAAGAAACCTAAAAACTGTATTCTGGGAGATAAGAAACCTAAAAACTGTATTCTGGGAGATAAGAAACCTAAAAACTGTATTCTGGGAGATAAGAAACATAAAAACTGAATTCTGAAAGATAAGAAACCTAAAAACTGTATTTTGGGAGATAAGAAACCTAAAAACTGTATTCTGGGAGATAAGAAACCTAAAAACTGTATTCTGGGAGATAAGAAACCTAAAAACTGTATTCTGGGAGATAAGAAACCTAAAAACTGTATTCTGGGAGATAAGAAACGTAAAAACTGTATTCTGGGAGATAAGAAACCTAAAAACTGTATTCTGGGAGATAAGAAACCTAAAAACTGTATTCTGGGAGATAAGAAACCTAAAAACTGTATTCTGTTACACACGAACACTAAAAACAGTGTTCTGTGACATACGCACATCAAAAATTATTCTGGGAAATAAGATCATTTAAAACTGTATTTTGTGACATACGAACGTCAAAAACTGTATTCTGTGAAATACAGATATTAATAACAGCAAACATAATTTTTGTATAGTTGCGCACTACACCACCATTGCACCCAAACTACCTTACTCACACACGCGAGCGACATAGGTGGGGTGGAGTTGGGGTGGAGGTGGGAGGGGGGGGGAGGGGCTGTGTACCCTGTTTCTACATATTTGCCATGTAGTTGCTTACTACACTACCCATCCAAACCATCTTACTCACATACACAAACGAACGAACAAACAACTTAATTTTCAAGGGGTCACAAATTGGGCACGCAGGCCCGTCTTAAATTTAGCCACAAGGGATAGACGAGTAATGAATATTTTCTGCAATGGCTGCTCATGACACGCAAATAACATTACGATCTACAGTTAGTGGCACGATAATCTCCCCACGGACGGCGCACTAGCTCACTTCTGATTGATCGACCTTTAGTCACACGCCTTTCCACACTGCTACGAAGGTGTTCGGCAATGGCGTTGACCTCGCGTGTCGTATTTGTAAGCATGCCAGCGTTTTTAACACTACAAAAACATTTAGAAACTGCGTCAAACTTACAACCCCCTTATCACAGGCATTCTCTCTTTCTCTCCCTCTCTCTCTTTCTCTCTCTCTCTCTCTCTCTCTCTTTCTCTCTCTCTCTCTCTCTCTCTCTCTCTCTCTCTCTCTCTCTCTCTTTCTCTCTCGGAAGTAATACGTAAATGCAAGACTAACAAGAGAGGAAACAACATAGCGGCAACCTGTAACCCACCCCCACCCCGTAACCACCACCACCACACCCTCCCCCCTCTCCCGAACTGCAGACCAGTCTAAATCATTTTTGAATGTAACTTGACCTAGTTTTGGGGGGAAGATTATCGTGGATCTCACCTAATCTACCAGCTCATTTCAGGCAAAAAGTGTTCCCATTACCACAGGATTAATTGTCGTATTTAAGCTCCCCAAACAAAGTAGGTCTGTTTTTATTGACAAGTGTGTTGGGTTGGTTCACTTTCCTCGAGGGTACGGGTGTGTCCCGATCTGTTGTTTTGGTTTCCCTAATGTCTTGTATTACTGTTTTCATTTTGAGAAATAAAATGCCTGTGACATAGGTTTAAGCACTCTCGCGGGGTGGGTGGGTGGGGGGGGGGGAGAGGTTGTGTTAGACCCAGTGTCTCCATGTTTCTAGAGTGTTAAAAGCCCTGTTGTGCTGAAAATTAGTACACGTGATATCCACGGTATTGCGGAAAGCCCTGTCACTTTGTGGCAAGGCAACGCCCCTCAAGGTCGACCAATCAGAAATAAGCTAGTATGAGGGTCGACCAATCAGAAGTGAGCTAGTGTGTAAGAGTGTGTAAATGGAGAGACTAACTTTGAAATAACTATTGTCGGATATGGAACATAAGCCACCTTGAAACCACCAACCCAGGGCTTCTTTAGAAACGCCACACACAAATTAGCAACCGATAAATGATACCAAACCTGGTAGTATACGTTAAAAAGCTTCACGTCTGAGAACAATAACACTAGCGGTTTTTTATTCTGTGGCTTTAGTTTAGTAGCGGCGACATTATCTAATTGTTGAGTGTAATTATCGGGCAGTATAAAATTTATATGTGATAGTTCATTTCATGATTGGTATTGCTGAAACAAGGTTTGAGGTTTGAACAACGGATCAACATCACGGCACAGTAATGGGTAGTAACACATGATTGCTTCGTTCTACTTCTTTCTCAAGTCTAAGTCCAAAGTATCTCAGCGCATCGCACCAACTCTATAGCACCGGCGAGGATCCTTAAATGCAATGTGAAGATTTTTAACTCCAAATTGTTTTCAGTCAGAGCCATTAGGCTACTCTTTTTGAGTAACAATACACACAGGCGCCTGATCCTACTACCCCGAGATCAGGGGGATTTACTAGAAGTCCAAGGGAGAATAAAAATCCCACCCTTCATCAGGCTTGAATCTAGGACCTCCAGCACTTGAGGCGGACGCCATGCCTCGAGACGACGCAACCCCCGTAGTTCTAATGGTAAACTATTCTTACTATGGCAAGAGCTGGCTTGTTTGTAGGTCCTGTAAGTTGGACCTAAACAAGTAACTCGTCCCACGTCTACATAAATTGGACACAAAAGGGTAAACTATTCTTACTGTGGCAAGAGCAGGCTTGTTTGTAGGTCCTGTAAGTCGGGACTAAATAAGCAACTCCTCCCACGTCTACACAAATTGGACACAAAAGGCGCGTCCTGTCCCACGCTTGTTCTCATTATCTCGCTATTTCTGAGTCTTTCTCTCTCTCTCACTCACCCAATCTCTCTCATTCTCTTTCTCTCAATCTTTCCCCTCTAACGCTTTGTCTCGCACTCTTTCATTCTCTCTCAATGTCTCTGCTACTATCTCACCATCTCCTTGGCTCTCTCACTCATTCTTTATGTCGCTCTTTTTCCCTCTCTCCTACTCTTTCTCTCAATCTCTGAGCTATCTATATTTCTTTCGATCCCATTTCTCTAACTCTTTCGCTATCTCTCTAACGCCCGGCCTCTTTCTCTTTCACTCTCTTTCGCTCTAACTCACGCTCTGTCTCTCGCTCTCTCTCTCTCTCCCTCCCTCCCTCTCTCTCTCTCTCTCTCTCTCTCTCTCTCTCTCTCTCTCTCTCTTGCCATTTGATTTTATGTCCGCCTTGACTTTCCTCTGAACGTAGAATGTGGCCATAACCCATCTGTCACTTCAGTTTGCACCATTCTCTCCAGACCGCAATAGTTGTTTTATGTCTCCACATTGTTCACTTGCTTCCAAATCATTTAAAGATAAAAAAAAAAAAAGTAAAGAACCGTGACAACATCTTGCTTGTCATTCACTGATTCCCCACCCATTGACTGAGGACCAACCAATCTGTCTGCCTGTTTATTTCCTAACATTTCTGATTTTCCCTGAGAAAATATCTAAGGAACACTAACTAAAGGTCAAGTTAGTTAGTTAGTTAATGAGCAGATTGCCCTCATTGCACTTCGGACAAGTCCTTAAGTGCTTAGTTCCCATCTTCAGTTTATCATTTAGCTTGTTGCGACTGATTACGTAATTTCTGTGGTGGCATACTATTCTTCTTTGACTATCTGTTAAGTGTTTTTTGTTTGGCAAAACCTCTTTTGATTTGAAGTTCGTGTAGTCTGTCTTGTTCTAACTCATTGAAAGCACTTAGATAGCTACCCGTCCAGCTGTATACATAAACCCAGCGACATATATGTTCGTGTTGTCTGTCGACGGTTTGCATAAGCTTGTGGCCTTTGCTGTCCTCCAATTGCTGGGCGCGTAACGTAAACAAAAAATTAATCAATAAAGATTGATTAGTCGGATACAGTACGTATCGTAGTCTTAGCCATACAATTTGAATTCAATTATAGCTTATCATTTTTGGATATTGTTAATTTCTGAAGTCTCCTCTTCTATAGTTAGGTTTGAGTTTTGAACAACCTATCAACATAAAGGCACATAAATAATAACCTATAAGTGCTCCTTTCTACTTCTAGTATGAGTTCGAAGAAGCTCAGCACAGTGCACAGGCTCCGTAGCATCGGGGAGTATCTAAAATACTTTGGGTAGATTTTTAACGCCAAATTTTGCCTCGGCAGCGGCGTTAGGCTACTCTGTTCTATTTTCAACTCCAAGGGATTTTTTTTTTTTTGCGCAACAATACACAAGCGCGACTAATCTCAGTACCCAGAGACGAGTGGGAATTACTAGAAGTACTACAGAAGAAACAAAAGAAACATCAAAGCTATGCATTTTGGCGTTATGGTTCACGAAAACTATTCACCCAAAGAATTTCACAGCTGGCGGGACAGGCGATGACAGTTCACATGTCTATTCTGTAGCGATACTTGAATGATGCATGCAATGAACGGTGTCACTATAGCAAACGTTTTTTGATGTTGTTTTTTTTTTAACCAGCCAGTCAGAGGTTGATTAGGAAATAGCTCCCGTACATACCAAGTGAGAATTGGAGGAGTCGGCGGCCATGTAAAAATATGGAAAGAATAATAATAGTTCAGAAAAGCAACCATATACGACGTGTTCTACGGGCACGCTTCCACTGTTTCT
>CAJHNH020002053.1:60000-105000 GCA_905116865.2 Candidula unifasciata
CATATGGGAAGACCAATCGGCACTAGGTTGGAAATGTGGTCAGCATTACACCACAGTATACATCCTGGTACCCATTAAGGCTGGATCGAACAGCGACGCCCAGTTCCGTGTTGAAAAAAAATCCACGCAGCCAGCATTGGGTTTCGATCGCGCTACATTGAAATCACGAGTCCGTTTCGCAACGCCTAAGCTACGGACGCCACGCAAACGTTGCAGTACCACAAGGAAGTTAGTGCTTAAATATAGTCAGCCAATTGGATCAATAGATCAACAGGCAAGGAATGGTAACACTATAGATCAAATAGACAGATAGACTAATTATTTTGAAATACTTCTGAATAGACTAACCCCGGAGGTTTCTCCAGACATGCGACCGTTACACGTAGAACTGGATATCAGCGGTGAGATACCACCTAAAGAGGACTTTATGAGAACTATCTTCTAAATGATGGAAAGGCTGCAGGCCCAGATAATATATCCAAGCAGAAGTTACTGAAGCTAACTAATATTTAGACATCATAGGAAATAATACATAGAGTATTCAGTAAAGATTGATTTTATTTGATTTGATTCAATAACCGACATCACATCACTCGGGGCATTTCCTTAAGCGCTCCGTCACTACCTTGAGCTGCCATCAAAGACTAATGGTGCCAGTAGCATTCTGATTAAACGTCCGTCTTGCCTTTCCTTTGAGCCTCGAGCATCTGCCAGAACCTCTCGTCACCCTCATCCCCCCCCCCCCCCCTAAATCTACCAAGACTGTGGTGATCAATCTGCTCCTCCAAAATGTACAAGTAATCGCATAAGCCCGTCAGCCTTATCATGTTTCAGTATTCCAACAAGTTGTGCAGAGCCAGCCAGTCTGTCCTGATCATTTCCCAACACACCGGCGTTCCTCGGTGAAAAAATCCAGACAATACTCCTCACCTGTGTCATCCGCAGGGAGGCATGCCACTCTGCACGAAGAATACCAGTCCTGATCTTCCTCAGCATGCTTTCTGAGTCATTTACAATCACAATGTGTTTGTGTGTGCGTCGAGTTATCCAACCAGCGGAAAGCTGTAGTGACCGCCTCCACCTCCATTCTTAAGCTAGATGTGGTGGCATGTTCCTGCACCAAACCTCGACCATTAACTTTTGCTAAGAAACCCCAAGCACTTCTTTATCCTCTTGACACTGAACCGTCTGTGTAAATGATAAATCCTCTGAGCGAGCATTATCATGAATTAATTGCTGAATTTTCACCTCCGTGGAAACGTACACCTTTTTGGGCAGTAGTGCAGATAAAGTAAAGTTTGGGAGATCTTAATGGTATCCCACTCCAAGACGTGGAGTCGTACACCTTTTTGGGCAGTGAATTTAAGGAGATCGAAGAAATACAAGCCGACTGGAGAGAAGGATATCTAGTGAAAGTGCCCCCGCACCCCCCTTAACTTTTCCCAGCCGCCAAAAGTGATCTGCTTGAGTGTTAATTCCTGGAATAATATTAAGTGTAACTTTTTTTCGAAAGACTTAGAGATGCTTTTGATAAAATGCTAAGAGATGAACAGGCAGGTTTTCGCCAAACAGATCCTGAACTGACCAGAAAGCTTTAACTTTATATTGGATTAATATTTATGGCATTGTGGTGTTAGGGTATCTGTGGATTACCTCCCTCCCCTGATAGCAGCCAGAAGTGCTCTGTACCATTTCTACAGGAAATATGGGTTGTGTTTTTGCCTTTCCCTTTAACACGTAGCTAAGGTGGGGCTCACAGTGTGCTCATTCCCCGCCACCAGATTGCCTGGTTTTCTGAGCACTTTTTGGCTCTAAGCATGGCCTAAGCATGAGTAGTTAGGGCAACTGGATCGTCGCGTCCTGAGACCCTGTGTCTCCACGATAGTTTCCGGTATTCTCTTACTTGTTTCCACTCCAAATAGAAAAGAAAAAAAAAATCTTTTCTAAGGAAATTCCCACATGACGGCTTCCAGAATAAGAAGCATACAGTGGCCATCTTTGTCGACCTTCAGCAGGCCTCTGACAGAGTATGGATGAAATGCCTCCTGATGAAGATGATGAGCATTGGAATACAGGGCAGGTTGTATAACTGGGTTAAATATTTTCTGATAGAAAGAACAATCCAGACTAAGATACACAACGCAATCTAATCTAAAGAAGTCTTGGAGGGCTTGCTACGAGGCTAATCATTGAGCTGTACACTTTTTCTAATCTTTATCAATGACTTGCCTTAACAAATCAAGGCCAAAAAAGCTTTGTACGCTGATGATCTAGCAATATGGCAGTGTCATACAAAATATAGAAAGTGGAGCCCAAAGACTTAATGGAGACATTAGAAGACTGCACGGGTACTGCCAAAGATGAAAACTTAAGGTTAACTTTACGAAGACGGTCTACACAATCTTTACTAAAAGCCATCAAGTAGCAGGAAAGAATATTAACCTAAGATTAGACAAGCACCAAGTGATGAAAGAAGAGCACCCTACTTATCTTAGAGTCACACTTGACCGGCAGCTGAGCCTTAAGAATCATATAGAAAACATAAGGAATAAGGCACTGAGGCGATTGCAGTTATTGAAGAGACTTGCAGGTACAGCTTGGGGATCAGACAAGGAAACTCTGAGGGGCTTGTATCTCGGATATGTTCGCTCAGTGATAGAGTATAACAACTCGCTGCTTGCAACCTGCTCCAAGACAAACACAGAGTTTCTCTACAGAGTACAAAATAATGCCCTCCGATTAATCAGCGGAGCTAAGGGGTCTACTCCAACTGCTGCAGGTGAAATCCACACAAATGTGGAACCCCTCGGGTTGCGGAGAGAAAAAGCCACTTTAGACATTTATGAAAGATGTATTAGAAAGAATCTTAATCATCCTAATAGACACCTTACAGAAAGATGGAAATACACACAAAGAATAAAGCACAAATCGGTTTTACATTGTGTACATGAGGCACAGGACAGATACCACCTCCCAGAAAGACGTCAGGGCACTCAAAATGTTGCAAGAAACTTACCACCACATGCTCGCTTTAAAGCTCCAGAAGTCAGGTTGAAATTGGCAGACGAAGAAACTAAACAGTTCCATCCAATCATCCTTATGAACTCATCACTAAAGACCATTAATTCTTACCCCAAAGAATGGATACATAATTATACTGATGGGTCTGCATTCAAAGCCACCATTAAAGCAGGTTAGGGAATCTACATAGGATACCCTGATGGATCTATTAAAGAGATATTTGATGCATGCGGGAATTCTGCTAAAATTATGAAGCTGAAATAATCGCACTGGAAACAGCAGTATACCACCTAAAGACTGTAATGAATGTTTATCCTTTAAAGGCCCAAAATTTTGTCATCTTCACCGATTCAATGTCTGCTCTTCAAGCTCTGGAGGCACTGAGTGCTGCACAAGAGGTAATGACAGAGCTGGCAGACTGGAAAAGAAAGGAACAACAAAAGAACAACCACCCACAGCGACAACCCTACATACAGCAAAAACACTAATAAAAGCTATAAACCCATAAGCCACGGGAGATAACTGGAAAAAAGGTTTATATACACACGGCTAGCCCTGATCCTAAAGACAGCATTAACCATTTAACAAGAAGGGACCAGGCCACCATCTTCAGACTGAGAACACAACATACTCCACTCAATGGACACCTAAACAGAATATAGCCACAACACTCCCCAGAGTGCCAGCTATGTAACTACCCTTACGAAACTGTTGACCATCATCTCTTTGAGTGCCCAAAACTCAACGAGACTAGAAGAATGCTACTCCCTCCGAGACCAGACAGGTGGAACACCTTGTACGGAGGAAAAGAACAGCTTGTGAAAACATGTAAATTCCACTACACGGCATTGGGCCAAAGGGCGAAAGCTCATGCGCCGCTGGATCAATAACAACTTCTACAACATTGGATTAATAGATTATGAGAAACCTTTTGACACAATTGGTAGGGCATCTTGCTGGGAATTAATGAGGTACTATGGAATCCCACGGAAAATTATTACCTTTATAAAAACAACTTCTAAAGACATGAAATGTAAAGTTCTCCACGAGGGAAAGCTAACAAATACATGTGAAATAAGAACATGTGTGTGACAGTGATGTATTTTGTCGCCTCTACTATTTTTCACCGGCAATAGATTGGATTAATAAGAGAGCAACTGCTAAAACCAGGAATGAATTTCAATGGACCCCTAAAAACAGTGCGATGATCTGGACTTCGCTGATAATATTTCCCGTTCGTCCTATTCACTGAATCAGATGCAAGATAAATTAAGTATGCTAGTTGCGAGATAACAACAGCTAGATCTGAAAATCCACACACACACACACACTCACACACAAAAAAAAACACAGATAAAGAGAAGATATTTGGCAAATAATAATGTGGTTTCTCCTAATGGTATCCTACTGGCAAATAATAATGTGGTTTCTCCTAATGGTATCCTACTGGCAAATAATAATGTGGTTTCTCCTAATGGTATCCTACTGGCAAATAATAATGTGGTTTCTCCTAATGGTATCCTAGTCCAAGACTTAGAGTCGTACACCTTTTTGGACAAAAAATGCAGTTAAAGATGGGGGAACTGATAGAGATATTGCCATTCGAATAATAAAGGCAATAGCAGCTTTTATTTCACTGGGAATTGTTTGAAGGTGAAAAGAAAGGAAAACTAATACTTAGCTTTAAATTTGTTTTCCTAATGTCAAATGAGCACTGTTTATATGTAATTAAGGCATGACAAACTACTAAAGCAAATATTAGGAAACTACAAATGTTCATTAACTGGTTCATGTGCAGACGTGTATGATAAAAGTACTTATGTTGAGGTTTTGGAGGAGATTTATACAAATTCCAGTGGAAAGACAGAAGAAAAGACTCTGGCGTTGGATACGATACGCATTAAGAAAACCTTAAAGCAATTAAACTTTAAAAAAAAAGATAGGTAGACCTTGGGGTAACTGCTTGCAATAGCGAAGAATAGAACGACTTTATGTGAGTTGGTTGAGGACCTGTGCTCTAAAAGTTAATAGACAGAAGAGGAAGACATATATGCCTATATATATATATATATATATATATATATATATATATATATATATATATATATATATGTGTATATATATATATATATATATATATATATATATATATATATAAACTATATAAACTAGCTTAGCTGTGGCATAGTTTGGCTCAATAGGGAAAAAATAGAAACCACACGTGTCTAATATGGTTTATGTCGCAATAATTGCCTGCGCAGATATAGAGATAGTCTAGTTTGCCGACTCTAGAACACGCAACATACAATCGCGGCATCATATATTCATTTAAATTGTATTATAAGGACATTCAAAAATGGTTATTTAGTTATCACATGCTAAAGCTGTTTGTATTTTTTTGAAGAGATGGAAGTAAAACTTTCAACTGTTCTTGTAAATAATCAAGTAAGTAGTTAAAAAGATGAGAATAGCTGAGGTAGCGTTGTAAAATATATATATATATAGATATATATAAACAAAAAAGTAGGAAATGACACTTTTAAAATCACGTGTTTAGCTCTCCAACTTAACAATGTCATAACCCCCCTCACCCATTCATCGACTGCTGCTCATTCCATCGCCGAGGGATTTGAAAATCATCAAAATCATCACCGGACGATATATTTTATTACTGACCTTGACTTCCCTGTCCATCCAGACAAAAGTGGGGAGCAGGAATTGTAATGTGAAGCAAATGCAGTCAGTGTAATATTTACCACACCATCTTTTAAGTACCAGTACAACTACTACCACCACAATAACTAAAATAATGTCACAACTATATGATTTACTATCGGAGTAGACAGGGGGTCGTGAGCCATAGGTGTTGGCACCGCATGGCAAGTTCTTTCGCCACAGACTGGTCAGATTAGGATGTGTAATTTCGCCCCCCCCCATCCCCAAATCATAGACTAATTTGTCCCTAATCCAAGTAGTTGGGGAAAAAACTAACTAAAAAGCAACGAAAACAGGAAAAATATACCATAATAACGAAATGAACGCTATGATAAACAACAGAGCTAAATTTCAACGAAATGTCAGACGAAATAATTAAATCAAAATGAAAATAAAGGGAAATCTATAAAATTCAATGTAACCATGCAATCGGTAACACTGAAATGAAATCGTAGTATACGAAATGGGAAAATTTATTGATCCACTTCGCAATGGCGAAGCACCGTGTCATACACATACATTCTTGAAACAACTGTTTTTAAATTCCGACTACTTCTATCTCTCCCTCTCGTAAGGGATTTAAAATTCATCACGTGACGAAATTTTTTGTAATTGATCTTGACATCCGTGTCCACCCAGACTAAAACGGGTAACAGGAATGGTAATAAGACGTAAATGCGGCCGGTGAAATATTCACAACGGCATCAGTAAAGTGCCAGTACAGTTACTACTACCACCACAACAACAACCGAAATAATGTCACTATTGTCCGTTTAACCACCTTTCTAGGTCAGTGTAGACAACGTGTCGGGGTCAGAGTATGTAGCACCACATGGCGGTTACTGTGACAGCATTCTCTCTTAGTTATCAGTTTCTGTCATTACCTCCTTCGTCCTCTGCTCCCTCCTTCCCCTCCCCTCACCCCCCCCCCCCCCACCCCCGAGAAAAAAAATTACTGACTACTTTTCTCTCCCTCACTAATTTGTGAAGGCAGTGGGGTCTTCGAGCCTGAGTATTCAGTATTTAGGAACTCATGGCTAGTGCTGTCGCCACGTTTACTGAGGATTTCTACCCGAAAAAAAAAAATGAAATAAAAATGTGAAAATTTGAAATATCAGTAATAATTTTAAAATAAATTGATAACACAGTTAAAAACTGAAGGGAATTGTTTTCTCATAGACAAAAAGAACTTCAAGTAATAACAAAACTACACAAAAAAGTTAAGCGGAAAATGAAAAAAAAAAGCGCATCGCCGGCGAATGATGAATGTGGTGCGTCCAGAATACTGTGCTGTGCATGCGTATTTACCAAAGTGGTTGTAATTAAATGTCACCGTAGAAAAATATAAAAATATAAATTGGGAAAATCGGTTTAGTAGTTGCCGAGTTTATAAGTGACAAGCAAACAAACAAACATTGCTTTTATATATATATATATATATATATATATATATATATATTATATATATATATATATATATATATATATATATATATATATATAGTGACAACATTGCCACGCTCTGACTTTATATACAACAACCACTTTGATATGACAAAGGTGAACTTTGTTAGATAGTGGAATATATGTAAATAGTTTGACTTGATGTGACTTGATGTGACTTGATGTGACTTGATGTGACTTGATGTGACTTGAAAACATATAGAAACTGTTCACGGCCAGGTCGCCCAGTGTCTGGCCGGTAGACGACTTCGTCGTTGGTCATGACAGTGTTTGGGTCCTTGCAAGGGTACCTAGTAGTGAGCAATGTTAAGTTATTTAATAAAGCGCAAATAACCTAGGTCACAATTATAACTGAAAGCTCCTTCTTTGGGATGCCAATTGAACATGACGATTTCTTTTAGTTTTACTTTTTGTTCGTCAAAAGAAGACGGACAGATACCAGCAAACTTCACTCTACCACTAGTTCTCTCAGAAACTGACAGAAGTGGCTTTTTAAATTACTGAACAAAAAGGCATCGAAGTCGAACGTCAGCTGTGTTAACTTTAACATACAAAACGATTATGGTGTCCAACACGACTGTGTTGCTGTTATTCACAACGGAAATGACCTCTGCCCTACTTCTCAGTGACGAAATGGCATTTACAATCGTTAACATATTTTACTCTGTGATCTTTCCCTCACTGGGCGTGTTGGGAATCATAGGAAACGCAACCAGCATGGTGATACTGACACGAAACGGATTGAGAAAATGTTCTAATATACTTCTCTTATCTATGTCTGTCTCTAATGTGACTTTCTTGATTGGTCTCAACGACTTTACTGATTATATATACAAAAGCAATGTTCCGGAAGGATTTCAGTTCTCCGAAACTATCAATCACCTCTGTTTTATACTGCACGTAATATGTAACTTTGCATATGCACTGGGATTAAATATAGGTACGATGACCCCTATTCTAATAGCAGGCGAACGTATAATATCCATATTCTGTTCATTCAAAGCTAAGTTGATCTTAACACCCAGGAGCACAGTGATCGTTTTGCTCTGTTTCTTTCTGCTAACTGGAATGTATTGTTTCTATCACGAGATACTGTGTCTACAGTTAAAGACATATGTCATAAATGGAGTTACTACAGCCTTAAGTGTCAGAAGTGATTTGTGTAGAAATCACATTAGAAGCGGTCTGTTTCAGCTGTTAGCGAACATGTTTAATTACCTGACAGGAATAGTAGCACTTGCTTTGAATATGGTAGGCTGTGTTGTTATTGGACTCAAGATCTTACACGTAACCAAAAGACGCCGACAGCTTACCTCCAAAGCCAACGCCAACACTAAACGCGGCATTACGAAGACAACTAAAACATTACTAAAGATTTGTTTCCTGTATATTTTGTGTTATAGTTCTGCGTTTGGGCTGGCGTACAATGTAGAGAATGGACAACTACAATGGTCAGTTATACGTGTGACAGTATGTGTTCATAACCTGATAGTGTGTATAAACTGTCTTGGAGACTTTATTATTTACATCGCATCTAATACAACTTTCTTGACGTCGATTGTAGTGTGTCGAAGAATGAAAACATAAAACTGAAAGTGACAAGCAAGTCTATGATCTATGTGGGTGTAATTGAGGAAGAGATTACAGGAATATATTTTTTGAGTTATGTTATTGTTAGTAAGACGACAGAGCATCTTCATTGCACGTCGAACCACTCAGTCCATTAGTGCTCGGATCCCCCCACCCCCTTCAATAAATCCCGCTGTGTGTAGCGGCTGACGCCACCAGTTCTGTGTTGGTTTATTATTCTTTCTTGGCTTACCCGTGTTTTTGTTCTTGTTTGGCGACATCCCGTTTAACTTGCAGTCTGACCATGGTTGCAGATTCACAGTTCTCAATTGGTTCACGCAAATGCCTTAACTCTCTAAGAGCATTCAGTATATCAGACTGGTCCATGGCTTGTCCTGCTTTCACAGTAGCCTTACCTGCAAGTCTATCAGCTTGCTCATTTCCTTGCACCCCGACTTTTCTTGGCACGAAAATTAACTAATCCTTGTCAGCCGTGAACGCTGCAAAGCAACCAACAACTGCCTTTGTTTGTTTGTTTGTTTTAGTATCCAGAAGCAATGAGGTGTTAACCCTTAGGCTCGGTATTATGGATATCGCAACCTTTCGGCCTTGATTTCATTGTAAATACCGTAAATCTGGGAGAAATGTGGCTTTTCTGCCTACCCCCGGGATTGAACCCGGACCACAAGGAGTTCGTCACCCGGTCTCCTCGCAATCCGGTTTAGCCAACTACGCTACTGCCTTTCGACCCAGCCCTTCTCTATCTTCCTGAGCATACTCATCGAGTCACTGAGAAAGCAAGCCCCATGAAACGTCGGTGTCCCTACCCATGTTACTGCTTTAGTCACAGCAATGACCTTCATAGTCAGACTACTTGTTGTTACGGCAAAAGCTCCATAATCTTCCTTCGCAACTCTCCCTTACGTTATTATTAAATTATTTAGTCATTGTTTTTTTTGTAGAATATGATTGTCGAACTTTGTTACAATATGAAATAGAATATTGTTTTATAATGTCTGCATTGCATAGTCTTGTTTGATAGTCTTTTTTTTTTCAAGCATTTTGAGCCCCTGAGGATCATTTTTGCAGATATCACCTGTCTTCATTAATCTTTCTGATTGGTCTTCTCTTTCCAGTTGGTCACACCAAGTGTTTAAATGTCTGTCTGGATACTATCTCTCCATTATCTTCTTGGTCTGCCTCATGGTCTACGACAATTCAGAGCCCTTGTGTATACAGTTTTTACTTCTTTGTCATCTGCCATTCTCTCAATATGCCCCAGCTAGTTCAGTCTATTAGCTTGCATGATGTAAGTGATCAATGATGAATTAAACAGATTATGAATTTCGTTGTTGCTTCTCACATTCCCTTCCCCACTGTGTGCATCGTTTGTGGGGCTAAAGATTCACCGCAACACTCTGTTTTCGAAAATTTGTAATAAGACTTCATCTCTTTCAGTTGTACCTCAAAGTTTCAGAGCCATATAAAACAACTGGTTTTAACAAAGTATTATATTCTGATCTTGGTGTTGCGAGATAGAGACTTTGATTTTAGCAGATGCTGAAGGGCATAATATATTTTGTTTTCAGTTTGTATTGTAGATTGCATTTCTTGTCTCAGCATGTTGGAGCAGTTGAAGTTTGCACCCAAGTACTTGCATGTTTCAGTTCGTTTGATTTTCATATTATCAACATGTATGTGTGTGGCCGGAGTTTAAAACCTTTCCCTGTCTAGTTATAACGATGTATTTTGTAATGACTGAATATGGATTTACAACACGTCGAGGAAGTCAGTGAAGCCTTATGTTGGCTAGAGAGGCAGACAATGAGGCTTTTTGTTGACTTGAGAGGCAGACAATGAAACCTTCTGTTGACTTGAAATGCAGATAAAAAAGACTTCTGTTGGCTTGAGAGTTAGACAATAAAGCCTTCTGTTGGCTTGAGGGGTAGACAATGGAGCCTTATGTTGGCTTAAGAGGCAGACAATGATGCCTTCTGTTGGTCTAAGAGGCGGTCAATAATTTTTTTTGTTGGCTTGAGAGGCAGTCAATAATGTCTTCTGTTGGTCTGAGAGGCAGTCAATAATGTCTTCTGTTGGCTTGAGAGGCAGTCAATAATGTATTCTGTTGGCTTGAGAGGCAGTCAATAATGTCTTCTGTTGGTCTGAGAGGCAGTCAATAATGTCTTCTGTTGGTCTGAGAGGCAGTCAATAATGTCTTCTGTTGGTCTGAGAGGCAGTCAATAATGTCTTCTGTTGGTCTGAGAGGCAGTCAATAATGTCTTCTGTTGGTCTGAGAGGCAGTCAATAATGTCTTCTGTTAGCTTGAGAGGCAGTCAATAATATCTCCTGTTGGTTTGAGTGGCAGTCAATAATATCTTCTGTTGGCTTGAGAGGCAGTCAATAATGTCTTCTGTTGGCTTGAGAGGCAGTCAATAACATCTCCTGTTGGTTTGAGAGGCAGTCAATAATATCTTCTGTTGGCTTGAGAGGCAGTCAATAATGTCTTCTGTTGGCTTGAGAGGCAGTCAATGATGTCTTCTGTTGGTCTGAGAGGCAGTCAATAATGTCTTCTGTTGGTCTGAGAGGCAGTCAATAATGTGTTCTGTTGGTCTGAGAGGCAGTCAATAATGTCTTCTGTTGGTCTGAGAGGCAGTCAATAATGTCTTCTGTTTGTCTGAGAGGCAGTCAATAATGTCTTCTGTTGGTCTGAGAGGCAGTCAATAATGTCTTCTGTTGGCTTGAGAGGCAGTCAATAATGTCTTCTGTTGGCTTGAGAGGCAGTCAATAATATCTCCTGTTGGTTTGAGAGGCAGTCAATAATATCTCCTGTTGGCTTGAGAGGCAGTCAATAATATCTCCTGTTGGCTTGAGAGGCAGACTATGAAGTCTTTTGTTGTATATTTCAGCACGCCAGCGCTTTTAACACCCTAAAAACGGAGAAACTGGTACTAACACAACACCCCCTAGAGAATGCTGAAACCTATGTCACATGCATTCCCTTTCTCGGAATGAAAACATAAACGCAAGACATCGTAGATACCAAACAACAGAGCGAGACACATCCGTAGCGTTCAGGAAAGTCGACCAGCAAAACGAATTTGTAATTGAAAAATTACCATTTGGGAAGACTAAGGTCAAATTAACCCTTCAGTTGTCCTGGGTAGTTAGCTTCCTCCAGATGTTTTCTCAACGGAATACATGTGTGATGTTAAACATCCAGACAGGCAGACATACAGACAAGCAGGTAATTGAGGTAATTGTTGCATGACAAGCTAGATGTGAATAAATCCTTGTGTTTGCCGATGAAGAGTGCGAAAGTACAAACAGATCATCAAGGCTGAGGAGAACTGGTATAGCGGGGTGTGACCATAGGATAAGGCTCATAGCTCGGGAGAAAGGCAAGACGGACATAAAAATAGATGGTACCCTTAACATTGTCACTCTGCTTTGGTTGCTTTAAATGTGTCAATGTAAAATGTGTTCTTGAAAAAAAAAAGTAATTATTTCTACTGACTATTACTGTTTAATGTTTATGTGTGTGCGTGATTGTGTGTGTGTTTTTTGTGTGCGTGAGAGTGTGTGGGTGTGTGGGTCTGTGTGTGTTTTATGTTCATTGTTAATTCGACGGATCAACGTCATGGCACACTGGTGTAACCCATAAGTGCTCCGTTCTACTTATAGCTCAAGCCTGTCGGAAAGTTTTGAGGGCAGTGCACGAAATTCGTTGCACCGGCGAGGATCCTGAAATACTTTAGGTAGATTTGTAACTCCAAATTCTGCACGGGCAGCGCTGTTATACTGCTCTTTCCGATTTTCAACTGACATCATTACCTAGTTTTGTCCTTTTTAGGACACAATTTTTTGTTATTTAAAGCCCCACCCTGGCTTTTTGCCAAGGGCCGCAATATAGGCAGGCCATAAATATGACCAATTGTCTGAACGCGGTTTCTAGGACCTCTCCACGGCGATCCTCATCCACATAGTGGCACTTTGTGTCATCGGGTGTTTATCACTTGTGTGATGTCCTAGTGGGGTAGAAAGTCAGTCAGTCAGTCAGTCTGTCAGTCTGTCAGTCAGTCAGTCAGTCAGTCCGTCAACTGACAAGGGATTTTTACGTGCGAAAAAATACACACAGGCGTCCGTGTGAGACCAGGGGGAATTACTAGAAGTCCACGTGAAAAAATTGCAGCTTTTTTTAAGGTTTGAACCAGGGACATTTAGCACTCGAGGCGGACACCCTACCTCGAGACCACTCAATCCCCTAAAACAAACAGCCTCCGTGTGGGTGTGTATGTGGGTGTATGTATGTGTGTGTGGCAATCGAACGTTCTGAAATGTCGTATGTTCCCAGTTTTCACCGCAGGATTAAAGCTATACGTGTGGTCGGTTTTAAACGATATTAGCACTTACCAAATAACTACATCATCACCATGTAGAAGATCCTTTGCAGAACGTCGCTCTCATCGCGGTTTACCTGAAAGAAACTCGGTCTCTCACCAGCTCTCCAGTCTTGTTTACTTTCATATTGAATGAGTCACTTATTTCCTGTGCCATCTTCGTGTTGGTCGGCCTCTGCCTCTCCTTCCTGACACCATGATTTCTGCAATCATTGTTTTCCAACCCGCAATGGCGCTTCATGTGTCTAAAATATTTCAGCCACCGATATTCAGATCCTTTAAAATGGCGGTATTTCTTTTATTCTTTGTCCATGATATTATGAGAATCTTTCAGATCAAAAGCCCTTATTTAAGGTTGGTCGGTAATTGTATCCCACCAGGACATCACACAAGCGATAAACACACGGTGACACAAAGTGCCACCATGCCGATGAGGATCACCCGTGGAGACGTCAGAAAAAACCCTTTCAGCCGTCATGGCCACAATTGAGGCCCAGCTATATTCGCGGCAGGGCGGGGCTTAAAACTAACTGAAAATTGCATCCCACAAGGGGGCGACTAATAGAGTAGCCCCTATTATATTTCTTAAGCACCGTGTGTCACCGGGACCCTCACGGGAAGCAAAGAATAGTGACACTGCACCCTACCAGGCTTGTCATAAGAGGCGACTAAGGGTAGGGTTGGGCGTGAGGTTGGCTACCTCATCCTGTAAAAACCATAGCCAAAAAAACCAACCAACCATGGATAAGTCAAAAAGAGAAGCAAATAAAATCCAGCCAACCAAGATGAGGGGAGGCTCTTCAAATAGAAGAAGTATGACACGGTGTGGAGAAAGCCGTAAGGAGTCTGGATCGTTGACTTACCTCCTCTCAGCTAGGAAAACCTCCAGAATTGGCACCTGGAATGTTAGAACTCTCTATGATATAGGGAGAACAATGGAAGTAGCAAAGGAAATGAAACAATGTCTTTGCATTGGAACCCACAGGGGCATAGGAATAAAGGAAGGCCAAAAAACACATGAAGAAGAGAGCTGGAGAATGAGGTTAGAAAGATTGGGAGGACATGGGGAGAGCTCCATGTAATGGCGAAGGATAGAACGACTTGGCGTGAGTTGGTTGAGGGCCTATGCTCCATTGGGGGATAAAAAGGCAGAAGAAGAAGAAGAAAAGAAAAGTAAAGGACCCTTTTCCACGTCTTTAGGAGTATAGGGTATAATAGGGCTAGTCCTATATTTTATAGACCAATCGGAGCACGATAGGGCGGGGGGGGGGGGGGGAGGGTGTGGTCAGCGTCACGCCGGCGGCCTTTACTTACCAGGACTGCACCCTGAACCCACTCAAGACTGGGTCGACCAGGGAGACAAGGTCATTTTTGTAAAAAAAAAAAAGTCCGGCTCCTCGAGGGAGCGAACCTATGACCTTCAGATCTGCAGCTAACATCTAGCCGCTCCACCACGGCAACTCCCCTAAAAATTATAGAAGGGAAACATTAAATTATAGGGAAAAAATATTCACAAACTTTGCTTATTTTGTTTTTATTTTTTTTTAATTTAAATAATTAAAGATACTAAAATGTGAAATGCTGAATTAAGAATCGACATCACGGCACTCGGGACACTCCCATAAGTGCTCAGTCCCCATCTTCAGCAGTAAGCGAAGAGTTCCAATTCCGATGGTACCAGTAACCGTGTGATTGATATATCCTTCTCATCCTTCCCCTGGGTGTTGAGCGTCGGTGAGATCCCCTAGTAACTCGTCGCAGCGCCATACCACTTAGAATGATCGATCCTAAAGATATTAAAGGGGCACAACTGGATATTTTCATAAAGACAAAATAGAGATTATTTACAGTTTAAAATTACTAATAAATGACGCTTGCTCCATTTACTATCATACATGTAAGCCTTGTAGATTTATTGAAAGAAGTAAAACTACAGTTATTGAATTACGCGAAACAAACATTAGCGTTTTATTGTTAATGCAATACTTCAGATTAAGAGTTAAAGCTGTTGGAACCTTTCGAAATTGTGCTGGTGGGTAGCGCAGGTCTACGTGTATGGCTTTAGCCAGGGGCCGCAATATAGGCAGGCCATATATATGGCCAAATGTCTGAACGCGGTTTCTGGGACCTCTCCACGGTGATCCTCATCCACATGGTGACACTTTGTGTCATCGGGTGTTTGTCGCTTGTGTGATGTCCTGGTGGGGTAGAAAGTCAGTCAGTCAGTCAGGTCTACGTGTATTCGTCATTCTCTTAGTAGAATGCAATTTTTTTTTTCATTAGTTTAAAGCCCCGTCCTGGCTTTTGCCGGGTGTCCTAAATATAGCCGGGCCTGAAATATGGTCTAATTGCTGAACGCGGTTTCCGGGACCTCTCTACGGGTGATCCTCATCCCCATGGTGGCACTTTGTGTCATCGGGTGTTTATCGCTTGTGTGATGTCCTGGTGGGGTATAACTTACATACATAAATCACAGGTCATTTCATAGAAGCCATCCCAATATGGGATTCAGTTTGTTGTTTTAAAGACCCATTCTGGCTGATGCCGGGGGCTCTAATATAATCTAAAATTTGAACGCAGTTTCTGGGACTTTTACCGGGTGATCCTCATCCGAATTGTGGCACTTTGTGTCACCGGGTATTAGTCGCTTGTTGTATGGTCCAATTGGGGTTGAACTTCATTAATGTCACCATAGGTCAGTTATAACCGACATTTGATATTTTATGGTGGACACATATAGATCATTATTACCCACCTAGTGCCAATTGTTCTGTAAAAATGTGGGTGCTCTTCCCATATGCCGGATGCACCGAAGGCGTGAAAAAGGATCTTTACTTCACTTCACTTACATATAGCCGTAACACTGCATGTCGTAAGGTCACAATTTTTGTTGTTGACTGTCTGATGGGCTCTCCTCCACCCTCCTCCGTCAAATGCAGTGGACTTCATTAATGGGCAAGTTCCAAGATAATCCCCCCAAGCAAACTAGGTCACGTTCCATTCATAATATTTTACACTTGCCTGCTGTCCAGGGGGTTACGGGCTTCCGCTATGTTGTTTCTTTTCTGGCTTTTTTGCATTTACGTTATTTCTTTCGAGAAGGAGAATGCCTGTGACATAGGTTGCAGCACTCTTTAGGGAGGTTGTGAGTTAGACCCAGTTTCTAAATGTTTTTGTAGTGTTAAAAGCGATGGGGTGCTTAAATATACAACATGCGATATCAAAGAAATGACCGAACACCCCCGTAGCACTGTCCGAAGGTCGGGTGAATGAAGGTCAGAAATGTGTTAGTGTGTAATCGGGTGGTCTGTGGAGAGACTTTCGTTGAGCTAACCCATGTTTGCATGCCTACGGCCTGTCCAGTTCTGTAACTAAGTAGTTCCTGGTCTTCCTCTTTCCTCTACTAACCCCTGTAGGAATGTTTCAGATAGACCGTTGAATCTCATTATGTATCCGTACCATTGCATCTACCGTCTTTTCTAATAGTTAGAAGAGACATCAAAGTTGATAGCGTGCTGGGTAATCATTTGGCGAACCTCGAAATGTGTGACCTGGGTTAAAGACCAATTGGTTTTTTTTTTTTAAATTGAAATTATCTCATTTCCAGTTCCTGTATCTTCTTTCAGGGTACAGCTGTTAAAGTCCACGCTTCACCGCCTTATGTATATGTGTGGTGTGTATGTATGTATGTGTATATAAATATATATATATATATATATATATATATATATATATATATATATATATATATATATATATATATATATATATATATATATATATATATATATATATATATATATATATATATATATATATATGGGAGTCGCCATAGCGTTCGCGGCTAAACGCCCGCCTGCGGATCAGAACGTCGTGGGTTTGCGTCCTGACGGAGCCCAAACATTTTTTTTTTACCATGACTCCAAGGTCAACCCAACTTGGGTACCAGGTGCAGTCCTAGGATGTAAAGGCACCCGGCGTGATCCTGGCCACATCATCCACTCCGTTTCTTTTGGTTTATAAAATTTGAGTCCTGCTCAATGTAACCAATACGTATAAAGGCGTTTTGAAAAGTGTCCTTAACATTATATATATATATATATATATATAAACTAATATATTTCTTTACGAACCACATTTCGATATTTGATTCAATTATTTCACTATTTAAGGTATGTATCGATAGCCAAACTGATCACAAAATAACTAATCAGTCCAAAAAATTATCTATCTTCTTATACCCCACCAGGACATCACAAAGTGCCACCATGTGGATGAGGATCACCCATGGAGAGGTCCCAGGTCAGGCTATATTGCGGCCCCTGGCAAGAGCCAGAGTAGGGATTCCAATAACAAAAATATGCATCTCACAAGGAGATGAATGGATGGCATTATAAAATGAAACACACTGTCATTGCCAAGATCAATGGATCTGGCTAATTGTCACTAATGGATACACGACTTTCTCGTTTTTGAAACCAGTGTGTAAATATCATGGCTAAATTGTATGTCAACAAATGGTCTGCTGATGTATTAGCGGATCTCACAGTTTGTATGGCAGTACATAGAACCATATTTATAGATGCCCGTGTACGGACAAGGGAGACTGTGGTGGCGTTTCAATCAGGGAACCATTTACATCACGTTCAGTTACAGAACCTGACAAATTTATAATATAGTCAACGGATTTTACCGGTGGGTTGAAGTACGTTTTATTCACTGAGCGGTTTTGAAGCAGGTGCTTAAATTGTGGGGGTGGGGGGAGGGGGTGATTGATTTTAATGAATGTATCACTCTTTATTGACTGTCTAAAAGCGCGGCCACAGATGGAACTCCGAATCCTCCATTGACAACCGATGCATTTACTAGGCGTGAATGGAGCGGGTATGGTACCATTGACCCTAACTACACTGCTAGAGGCACCCCTCACCAGTGGAAGTGCCAATGAATGATCCCATTTTATGAACCCAAGGTAATGTCTGTTTAATTGTTGACGCTTAATCTCTGTGAATGACCACACGCTGAAGACACTCTGTATGTTGGTGAAAATAGCTTACATGTCTTATCTTTATATACATACAAGCTGGATTCTCTGTAAAAGTGTACATGGCTTCTCTGTATAAGCTCACAAGCTGACATGCTTTCCTGACAGTAGTCCCTTGATAAAGAATTCTGTCTAAACGTTCCGTTGTGTTTATTTGCGTCTTTTGCATTCCCTGCATTGAGCACTATTTGTATTCATTTATATCTATATCCTCCTCATGTCGCTGTTGACCCATTAGGCATTCACAAGTGATCTCCACTGCTGCCCGTCTGCTGCTTTTCTGCCCATGGTATACCATGTCAGTTTACATTTCTTCATTTTTCATTCTATTGTCCTTTTCCAGGTTTCCTTAGGTCGTCCACGTCTCATTTTTCCCATCTGTTGTCCACTGGAAAGCTGTTTTCGCAACAGTGTCACAAGGCATTCTCCAAACATATCCAAACCTTCTCCATCGTCTTACTTTGGTTACATTTGCCAGTGATGCACATTATGTTTTCCTCCTCAATTCTTCATTTGTGATCTTATTGAGCCAAAATTTTCTCATTTTCGTTCAGTACTTCATCTGTAACAGTAATCAGTACATTTTTAAATACATGCGTCACTACCAATTGACTTCTGAAACAGCGCGTGTAATTCTGTTTGAGTGCGCACACACAACTGACATTAGTTACATCTCTCCCGTTTGTCGACAGCAACCACTTGCCAATGGTAATGAGATATTCTTCACAGAAGTAGAGAATTCTTTGTTCATAAACGCGTAAATGTCAAAATTTATGCAGGAATTGAGCAGTATAAAAAAGAGTATACAGCTATCTGAATAAGCTGCCCGGCTCTCTAGCGTAGTTGGCTAAAGCAGATTGCTCGGTGACCGGGTGACGAACTCCTTGTGGTCTGGGTTCACTCTCGGGGGTAGGCAGAAAAGCCACATTTCTCCCAGATTTACGGTATTTACAATGGAATCAAGGTTGCGATATCAATAATACCGAGCCTAAGGGTTAACAACTCAAGGCTTCTGGATACTAAACCAAACAAACAATCTGACTAAACTGTGGGGTGGGGTATTTGAGATTTACAAAAATGCAAAAGTAAGGTGGACTTGTACAGATAAAGAAAATACCTTGAAACTTCTTAAAGCTGCAGTAACTTTTTCTCTTGGTTCAATATAAACTTGTAAAACATTAGAGCGAAGTCTGTTTTGAGAAGTCTACATTTTCAAACTTGTAGCTGTGGGATGAATATTTCTTGATTAAAATTCAGAAATTCCTGTAAGCCTTTTTGCTCCTTGGGCACGAATACAGGGACTTCTTTTCTAGAGACGCCAAGCTTAGTCTGGAGCGGGCATTCTTTTGCCAAACATCTGAGGTGTCGGAAGACATTGTAATTCGCTCAGTAACTTTAGCGTTTTCAAAGTACCAGTTTAATCCTTGAAGGATTCCTAAGCTTGGAATGAAATCTCCTTAGAAGTCAGGCAGACGAATCACAGTCGGACTAACAACCACCAACCCATACCATTCCTATCACCAAACCTACCCAAAACCCTACCTATTGTTGGCATACATTTCGGATGGAAGCATCAAGGCCCAGCAATGGCACAAACACTAAAATTCAGTACGAAAGTGACGCAAATGACCCAGACCACAAATATAGGTGGAGACTGCTAGCAGCCTAGGCTAGCTAGCAGCAGTCTAAACGTGGTCGAGCTTTTCTTTTTTTTTTTCCCAAAAGGACTTGGACTTGGCATACCTTCAACATGACAAGAGTTTGTGTTTGAATTCCAGTGGCTGCGTGACAGTCTTGCAGGCCACCTGTGTCATCAATCCAAGGAAGTCTTCTTCAGGAGCTGTGTTGGACTCCAGTGTAGTTCCTTTGTCCTCATATGTGAGACGATCAGTGGGTGCCAGATCAACCAGACAGAAAAGCAATCTATTGAGTCAGCCGGTTCAATTCACCATGGATTAAGGGGAGCAGAGACCTACCAGTTTGGTTAAGTACATCAAAGATGACCTACATGCTCTCTGTCCATGGTTACCTTTAGTTCACAGTGATGAATTATGTCCTTGTTTAAGAACGGCTCTGGCTGTTTTAACATCATTGCTGTGAGGCTCAGTCCTGACTCCATTCACTGGAAACCATCTTGATTGTATACTATCATAACCTGGGGGCTATCTTTTTATAGTAGTGGGGGTGTCCAGCCAAGTGTGCCTAGGAATAGTAGATATTCTGTAGTGCCGGAGCTTGAGTTGCCCTACTCCTGAAATAAGTTGGGCGTATATTGGCCACTGGATCTTCCTTAGACCAATACGAGCCACCGCCTCAACATTTTTATTTCAGAGTGCTGTTGGTTCTTAAGGAGCAATCCTTAAATCAGGCACGCGACACGAGCGGTATGTGACACCAGTGACAGAGCTAAAATACAAACAACTTTAGAGTTTCCAGTAAAAGATTTCAAATACAGTCACGTTTATATATTTCAGTGACAGTGTTAAAGTACAGTCAAGTGTATAGCTTCCAGTGACAGAGTTAAAATACAATCAAGTTTAAAGTTTCCAGTAAAAGATTTAAAAAAACAGTCACGTTTATACATTCCAGTGACAGAGTTAAAATACAGTCAAGTTTATAGATTCCAGTGACAGAGTTAAAATACAATCAAGTTTAAAGTTCCAGTAAAAGATTTAAAATACAGTCACGTTTATATATTTCATTAACACAGTTTAAATAAAGTCACGTTTATACATTTTAGGGACAGAGTTAAAATGCAGTCGAGTTTAAAGATTCCAGTGACAGAGTTAAAATACGATCAGGTTTATAGATTCTAGTGACAGATTTAAAATACAGTTTAGAGATTCAAGTGACAGTGTTAAAATACATTCAGATTCCCAGATTCCAGTGACTTAGAACGCTTCCCGGATTCCACATTATGGGAACAAAGCAACATCATAATGTATCGTGATTGTCCATTCTCTGACGAATGACACACTGTGTTGGCATTGATTACATGCATTAACAGAACGGAACTAAAAACAGTTTTTTTTTTAAATATTGTATTCTTTATTGGCTATAGTTAGTATCATGCTTGAGATCTCGGGTTTCATAGACTCGCGCAGTGATGACGCGGGATACTCGTTGACTGCAATATGCACGTGAAGAGAGGCCCATGAAGTTGACTGAAAGAATCACAATGCACAACCTTTTACATGGCAGCGTCTGTACAATAATTCAAAGGAAGACACACACAAAGTGACAGAAGTTGTGTTTAAGTAACAGGAACATAAATAATAACTATTTTTTTCTACTTCCAGTGCTTCATCATATACATGAGAGCCATTCTCTTTTGTCAGTTTTTCTCTGAATCAAGTTTCTGATCTTTGCCAGATATCTTCGAGCATGACTCTTCAATATCCTCGACCATGTGATCGTCTCCTTCAAGTGCAGGGGGATACGAGGTCTCGGGGCACAGTTTTCGCATCGAGTGCTAGAGGTTGTGGGTTCATTCCCCGGTAAGAGCTGGGATTTTGTCACTTGTACTTGGAACTTCTAGTAATTCCCCGTAGTCTCTGTGTAGTGAGCATAGAGAAGACTATGCTAAAACCTGTTCTTTCCTGTAGTTCAGTGTGTGTGGTCTTGTACGGCTACTTAATGCCAAGTAATCCTCTTAGGCATCACATGTTCAGTGCTTATTTCTATCCTCAATTTATCTCCAACACCAGGCTTATACCAATGTTCCTCTTCTTCTTAGCGTTCATTCGCTGTTAGTAGCTTCGGTAGTCAGGTAGTTGTACCCCACCAGGACATCACACAACGATAAACATCCTGTGACACAAAGTGTCACCATGCGGTTGAGGATCGCCCGTGGAGAGGTCCTAGAAACCCCTTTCAGGCGTTTAGGCCATATCTATGGCTAGGCCATATTTAATGCTTGGCGATATTCAGGGCCCCCGGCAGAATCCAGGGTGGGACTTCAAATAGCAAAAAATTGCATCCAACATGGGTCGACTTATGTGCTATAACTCTCTTCGAAAAGTTTTGGTTGATCGTACACTTGTGGACTTTGGTGTTATTCGAGAACTTCATATTTATATGCATATTCGTATTTATAGAATGGGTGTATCTCTATGTAGACGGTTTGCTCCTGACTTCTCAGCCTGAAGCACTCGGACTTAAGCCATTGGAATGAAGAGACACGTGTGGCCCAAGAATCAGGAATGCCAAGGGCCGTAACCCAAGAATTTTAAGTAAAGCTGTGCGGACAGTTCAGTCCCCAAGGTGATGGGGTCTCCAAGGAAAAAATATAGATACAGAAATCACAAAAAAGTGATATGAGAGTTATAAAATTACTTTCATTATAAAAGGGAGTGTTTAACTAAAAGAATCACACATCAAAGCATGGCTGTAAACTAAAGCATAGCTTGTCAACCTCCCTTGAAAGACGAATACAGAACACGAGGAAGAACAACAGTACGCCGTTATCATCAATGCATGCCATCACTGTTTAAGAAGTAGCGATCGCTATAGATGTGTTACATCGTCCATTAATTATCTGTCACGACTGAAACCAAGTTCCGTAACGTGCTTGGTTTTTCGTTGACCAGGCGTTGTCTCTTAGTTCATTTGTTATCTGACGTTTTCCACCTTATGTTGGGTGGTACGTGCTGCAAGTATGCATGCTGGTAATTTCTTGTTGTCTTCACTTTCTAACTCAAAGGGGGTTATGTACCTATAGTTAATTCTGGTTTCTACAAGTTCACTCATCCATACCAATTAAAGCTTTTACGGTTTAAAACGTACTGGACAAACTGTGATAGGCTATTACATCTAAAGATGAATCATTTCTCTAAGGCGAGGTGTGGTCATTTTCGAGTGGACCCGCTGTGATTTCATAAATTGATTTGGGTCCTTGGGAACAAAACTTGGAATGGAAATAGAAGCCTTGTAGAGAAAGTCCTAACAAGACATATGCTCCGACTATCGACTGTGTGGCCATCTATGCAACAGCAGCTCTCTAATATTCTAGTATATTTGACAATAACAAGACAGACAGTCCAAATGGCATTGCGTTATGACCTATGCAACAGTAGCTCAGTAACAATCTATTATTTCCCAATGAGACAAGGCTCCTCTTATTTTAAAAACCTGACACAAACTTCCTTTTTTTTTTTTAATGCTCATAAGGAAGATTAAATGTATTCTAGTGTCAAAAACAAGAAGTTCGAGAGTTGTATTTTTTCTCTAAGTGATGTCTCCCAACCACTTTTTAGGAATCCCCGGTCTAGTATTTTTGACAAGCCATAAGCTGGGTTGTTTTGTTAAAGGCTTCCAAATAGACTGTACGATCCAGTATTTAACGTCAACTATATGGCCCCTTATAATAAAACCAAGGAAAGCAGAACTGCACCATATCAGGCATGTCGTAAGAGGCTTGGCTGTCTCATCCTGTGAAACACTTTAGCCACCCAAGAAATCAACCATGAACAAGTGTGTATGTAACCTACAGTTACACTTCAGTGCATTTGCCGTTGACAAATTCGATGTATAGCCCACAGCATTCGCTCTTTATATTGCAGGAACCATCGACGTTTTCACAGGGTTTGCCTGCCTGTTGACACACATTTATAAATACTAACATATACCTACAGAATATAAAGTAAAGTAAAAAAAGTAAAAATCCCTTTTCATGCCCAAGGCGCATCGGGTACATAGGAAGAGCGTGCCATGTTTTTACAGACCAATCGGCACTAGATGGATATTGTGGTCAGCATTACGCCGGCCGTTTTTATTTCCACAGAACAGCCATCCTGATACCCTTTTAAAGCTGGGTCGACCTGCGATGCCCCATACCATGATAGCAATCCATGCAGCCAGCAGTGGATTTCGAACGCCGCAACTTACAGAGTATACATATACCAAAACACATAGTTTCATAAATAACTAAATACATTGCTACATACAGTTTACCTATGAGGCTACTTAAACACATACATACATTCAGACGTGTGTGCGTGTATGTAGATACATACATACGCACACACATATATGCATGCATCCATATCTATATACATAAATACATAATATTGCACGTGTATACAAAAGTAAAGTAATATTCAAAGCAGCAGTAAAAGATGAAGAAGTAGAGGAAGAAGAAGTAGCAGAAGAAGAAAGAATTTAGAATCAGAAGTAGCAACAGAAGAGGGAATGAAAGAATATAATGCTTGAATTACTATATTATTAAATTAATTACTAATTTTTTTTTTTTTCTAATAATTGAATTAATTACAGAAAAGAATTGTTACAGTTCCAGAGATATTTTCCTGTCCGGCCAAAACGGAGGAAAGGCTTGGCAGAATGTTAAGCTTCGAAATTATTTTGCTTCCGTCAGCGCTTTGCAAATGCAGTTTCCACATAAGGAGGGTAGTCTACGGTTTCGCTGCCTGAGCTACTGAGTTTAGTGCTTGGTTGCAGCTCTGTGAGCTGTGTTTTTTTCCTATAGAATGCCTTTCATTGTGTCGTTTTGTTCAATATGGCCGGTGGCCAGTTTACGTGTGAGTCGGTGAAATACCTATGTAAAAATTCTACGTATGTGTATAGTAACCAACTTATCGAGCTCGAATACTTCTATCAACGACAAACTGCATTTCTGGTGGCGATTGTTGGCTTTGCCGCCTTTAGCAACTGTAATACGCATTTACTGCGTGCACATATGTGTGGACTGTTCCGGAACTATTTGTTTATTCACCGATTGTTCATATGCGACAGTCAGAGAGATTTTATTTGATTCGCACTGGCACCGGAACTTTAGCAAGTATGGGGAAACCCGATGACTGTGATGTTAAAACTCAACTAACCAACTATCTTTCTGTCCTGACGCTGCGATGCATTCCTGGAGTAGACAAAAGAATTCCTTACTCTTCTCTGAGCTAACAAATACTTCGTATTTTAAGGTAGCGAACACAGCACCAAGAGAGAAGAACATGAATGAGAAAATAAATCATCCATGACTTTGATGGTTATCACAAGAATATATTTATTAAACTTCTGTCACTTGGGCGCCATATTCGTATTTAGTCAATATGTCTTTTGAGATCATGGGCGTGAAAATATGTCGATGTGTTTGAAAGCGTGTTTATGAGTATGGGTATGTGCGTGTGAGAATGAGTGTGTTTGTGTTTATGCCTATGTTGACTTTACCATGTGCGTAGTTGAGACTTACTACACATAAATCGACGCCCGTGATACACACGCCTGCAGACAGGAGTGCCAAAACCAGGATCCATTTGGTGAGCATTCTGACGAGGTCTTTGTGTATCCACTTGGTGTTATCTATCGTTAGAAGGTACTCATGAATACCTCATGGCAAGAGTCTTGTTAATGTAGTATATCAGCTTATGTATAATATTCATCGTGAACAGAATGGGCAAAGGAAACGTCATGGGAAGTAAATACGGCCGGTGTTTGAGCTGATCAGTGGACCCTTACAGTGCTCAGTGGTTGATACAATATAAACCGAGCCCAGTCCGTCAGCTGTATGGTTTGTTTAGTTATAAATCTGTTTACATTATTATCATAAGTCTATTCTAATCACAGTAGTAAACTAAATCTGCTATCCCAAGTCTATGCTCTTTACAGTATTATAATATATCTGTTATCTTCATATTATTATCGTGAGTTATTGCTTTTAATAGTATTACAGTAAATGTATTATCTCACATTGTTATCATGTCTATGCTCTTCACAGTATTATAATAAGTCTGTTATCTTTACATTGGTAGCCGTCGCAGTGTAGCGGCTAGATCCTCGTCTGTCAATCCGAGAAGCATGAGTTCGAATCCTAGCGTAACTGGGACCCACCTTGGTCTAGATCCTAGACGCTCGCTGCGGATCAGAAGGTCGTGTGTTTGAATCCTTGACGGGGGCCGATCTTTTGTCAAAAATGACCTCACTAAACACCAAGTGCCGTTTGGTCTATAACATGTAGGTCTAGCCCTATATACCCTAAAAACGCATAATTGCCTGGAGAAGGGTCCTTTACTTGTGTTTTCACATTATTTTCATAAGGCTATCCTCAAAAATGGAGACACAGAAAGACAACGCGAGGCGAGCCTTTTATTGTGGTATGGAGATATGTTACCACATAAGATCCTATAATAATCGCCCAGGCCAGTTGTCAATGAACTGAATGTCGATGATTTTGATAATCTTTATACTATTTTAACAACTCAGTTAGCTTTACTTTATTATTATAAATCTAGTATCGTAACATTATTATAATAACTAATTTAAGTCAAAGTCAAATTAAGTCAAAGGGTTCAAACACTTAATTATAGTAAATCTATCATCTTCACAGCATTGTATTAAATCTATTATCTTTGCCTATTATAATAAATCAGCCGTCTTCATTTTATGCAAATATCATGGTATCATGTTTGTATTCTTAAATACTTATCATTTTTCTAATCAATAAATGTAATGTTTTATGTAATTAGCAGGAATATGCAAAGGTGATTAAGACTAACGAATACATTTGTACTTACTTTTACTTACAAATAAGGAAACTTGATATGGCACTCGATAAATGAAATCAGAACCAGATTGTTAACAATTTTGTTAAACAGCTTAACGTTTGAGACTAATGACTACAGCTCTATATTCTCTGACTATAGGTCTCCAGGCAGGTTAAGTCAATGAGAGCATATACATGAGTGAATGTCTGTCTCAAGCCAGTTTGAGTCAGTGAGAGCATATGCATAGGTGAATGTTTGTCTCAAGCCAGGTTGAGTCAGTGAGTGAATGTCTGTCTCAAGCCAGTTTGAGTCAGTGAGAGCATATACATAAATGAATGTCTGTCTCAAGCCAGGTTAAGTCAGTGAGAACATATGCATGACTGAATGTCTGTCTCTAGCCAGGTTGAGTCGATGAGAGTATATACATAAGTGAATGTCTGTCTCAAGCCAGGTTGAGTCAGTGAGAGCATTTACATGTGTGAATGTTTGTCTCAAGACAGGTTGAGTCAATGAGAGCATATACATAAGTGAATGTCTGTCTCAAGCCAGGTTGAGTCAGTGAGAGCATATATGTGGCGGGTAAATTCGCTTTACACTAGCGAATGCACTATGTGCAATTCACAGAGGGAACTACAAACATTAAATCTTAATAAAGGTTTATATTACCCCCAGCCTTGCTGGTTAAATTAGAGGATTTGGGGTTTGCCCACATCTTTTTCCCTACTGTTATTAAATTTGTATATTTAAATGTATTAAAGTTATACTAGCTTTTGTTCACTGACACAATTACAGTTAAAATGAAACTTCAGAAAACTGTAAGAACATTAAAACTACATTTATTTTGAAAATTCAAATGATAATTAAATAAAAGGCTGTGGATAAAATTATGGATTGGGAAAGCAACAGATGTTCCCACTTAGCTGTAGCTTAGGTCAGCTTCTGGCTAAGCCTCTGTGACACATCAGGCAGGCCGAATCTTCCAGTCCAGTCCAGACAATCGGCATCTGCAGCTAAGCTTGGATTTACTTTTGTAGCTCACACATGGAACTACAATCCCTGGTAAGGAATTCAAACAGAAAATTAGACCACAGGCTGACTAACAACTTTAGATTGAACCGGTCAAGTTCTGAATTGAAAAGGGAATAGGAAGTCCTTAAAAACGAGGAAGTTACTCTGCAGTTCCCCTTGACTACTCATCATCTCATTCGCCTTTATTACCTTTCAACTCTTTAATTATAATTTTGCTCCAATGAAGCATTAAGAAAAAGGTAAGAATATTTCTTAATTACTTAAGCGTTACTCTGCTAATTAAAAGCAATAGGAAAATGTTTAGAACTTTGGTAATAATATTATCTAAACAAAGCAATCTTTAAAAGGGCAGAAAACAGCTGTCCAGACCAGCTCGTCACAATATACATGAGTGAATGTTGGTCTCAAGACAGGTTGAGTCAATGAGAGCATATGCATAGGTGAATGTTTGTCTCAAGCCAGGTTGAGTCAGTGAGTGAATGTCTGTCTCAAGCCAGTTTGAGTCAGTGAGAGCATATACATAAATGAATGTCTGTCTCAAGCCAGGTTAAGTCAGTGAGAACGCATGCATGTGTAAATGTCTGTCTCAAGCCATGTTAAGTCAGTGAGAACATATGCATGACTGAATGTCTGTCTCCAGCCAGGTTGAGTCAATGAGAGTATATACATAAGTGAATGTCTGTCTCAAGCCAGGTTGAGTCAGTGAGAGCATTTACATGTGTGAATGTTTGTCTCAAGACAGGTTGAGTCAATGAGAGCATATACATAAGTGAATGTCTGTCTCAAGCCAGGTTGAGTCAGTGAGAGCATATACATGAGGGAATGTATGACTCAAACCAGGTTGAGTCAGTGGGAAACATCATGTGTGAATGTCCGACTCAAACCTGGTTGAGTCAGTGAGAAACATGCATGTGTGAATGTCTGACTCTAGCCAGGTTGAGTCAGTGAGAAACAAACATTCATGAGTGAATGTCCGACTCAAGCCAGGTTGAGTCAGTGAGAACACATGCATGTGTGAATGTCTGACGCAAACCAGGTTGAGTCATTAAGATCACATGCATGAGTGAATATCCGACTCAAGCCAGGTTGATTCAGTGTGAGACATGCATGTGCGAATGCCCGACTCTAGCCAGGTTGATTCAGTGTGAGACATGCATGTGAGAATGTCCGACTCTAGCCAGGTTGATTCAGTGTGAGACATGCATGTGCGAATGCCCGACTCTAGCCAGGTTGATTTAGTGAGAAACATGCATGAGTGAATATCCGACTCTAGCCAGGTTGAGTCAGTGAGAAACATGCATGTGTGAATGTCCGACTCTAGCCCGGTTTAGTCAGAGAGAAACATGCATGTGCGAATTCCCGACTCTAGCCAGGCTGTTGCTGCAATTGCTTCACCCACACACCTTGTCAACGCCTAGAAACGCGCCGTTCTCAAACAGTGTTTTCCAATTGTGGCTGTACATAAAATGGGACAACTGTTTCCTAAAGTACAGACGGGACGACAGGGACGCCCCTAAAAACTGGACTGCCCCGGTGAAAACGGTACTTGTGACCACCCTATTTATAAACACGATATACTTCGATGCTTTGACCGTGAAAAATTGTATTGTTGTTAACGATCTCTGAAAAATTTAGGTTTTTCTGTTTTTTGTTTTTTTTTTGTTTTACACAGCATTTAATGCTTATAGTTATTACAAGCTAAACAGTGACTGTGTACTTTGTGAATTTGCTTCGTTTTGCTCGAGAGACTTGTTAAGCTTTACTCTAAAGTGGGGTCTTCAATGCACAAAACGTTGTTAGATATATGTTCATTCCGGCATAATTGTTGGTATGTATGTGGGTTCTGTTAAAGCGGGCTAGATAGTGACAGATATGGATACATTTAGAGAGAGAGAGAGAGAGAGAGAGAGAGAGAGAGAGAGAGAGATACAGAGAGAGATACAGAGAGAGATACAGAGAGAGAGACGAAGACGGAGACAAAGACAGAGACTTAAAGATATACGCACAGAACACAGAGGGTTAGATAGAGAGAGACATGTATATATATATAGAGAGAGAGGTAGAGAGCTAAAGACAGACATACAGAACACAAAAGTTTAGATATAGAAAGAGAGAGACAGAGTGAGAGAAATACGAAGACAGAGATTTAAAGATAGATGCTCACAACACAGATGGTTAGATAGAGAGGGATATATATAGAGATAGATGTAGACAGACATTTAAAGATAGACGTACAGAACACGAAGGGTTAGATAGATAGATAGAGAGAGAGAGAGAGAGAGAGAGAGAGAGAGAGAGAGAGAGAGAGATGGACAGAGAGAGAGAGAGACAAAGACATAACCTTATACCGATAAGCATACAGAAAACGCAAAGTAACCAAGAGATTTATTCACCAATGCAGTAAAATGGGATACTTGGAATCGAGCTCTTTTTAGATGTAAAATGTAAACATTTCTCAGATCGATCCGCTCTTTGATCAAAGAGTTCCTAACTTGAAAGAAAACTTTTGAGCATTGCTATAAACATGTTGGCTGAAACTCTGGACCCAAACGTCATTACTTGCAGACATTCAAATAATATGTAAAACAAAAGTTCCTACAGGGATAATGAAAGGATTTTTGATTTCAGTCAAAAAAGTGTGACACAAAGTAAATGCATTATTGGATGATACAAAAATTCCAATCTGCAACTATAATGTGTAACTTCTAAAATGCACAGATAATTAGTTAGTTAGTTAGTCTTTCCTCTTGTGTCGAGTGCGGCACATAGGGCAGAGGTCGTGACTCTCCATGCACGGCGGTCCGTTGCAATCCGTTGTAGGTCTTGGATGTTTGAGTGGCCCATGAGCGAGCCTTCCCTGATGATAGTTCTACGTAGGGTTTCCCTTGGTCTTCCACGAGATCTTTTCCCCTGTGGTGTCCAAATGAGGGCGTGGTAAGGAAGTCTTGATTTATCCATTCTAAGGGCGTGGCCGACATAGTTCCAGCGGCGTTTTCGTAAAAAATTAGACACATACTCTTGCCTGGATTCTTGCCTTATTTGTGTATTGGTTCGGAAATCTGACCATTTGAAATTTAGTATTCTTCTAAGGCATTTATTTTCAAAACTGTCTAATTTTGTGTCTAGAGTTTTCGTTGATTTCCAGCTCTCGCATCCATAGGTTAGTACTGGAATCACACAAGAATTGAAGATCTTGAGTTTTGTGTGTTTGCTAAGTGTCTTTGATTTCCAGATGTTAGACAGTTTATTGAAGGCAGATAATACAGCAATAAAAACCACATCAAAAACTGATACTACTAACAAAGAACAGACGGTCTAAAGCCAAGAATAATTTCTGATCTTATTTTTTTTAAGCGTTTCTTTCATGTGTGGCTGCCGTCTGAGATTACGTGTGTAATAAATCAATTTTAAAACAAAACTGTCTCAATTTTTTGGGAAAATATTGACTTAAAAAAAAAATCAAAGGCTGAAATGATAAACGGAACAAATGGGGGAGAAAAGGAAAACTAAGAAATTACGTTTGAAAGAATTTGGCTTACGAGATACCCATTATAGCAGGGAATTCCCCTTGCATGTTTCTGATCGTAAAACAAATTTGATCAAAAATAATTCGCAATAATAGGTACTTGTCCTATACAGATATATAATTTCACCCGGCCTTTATCATTATACAAGGAAATCTTGCTTCTAATAGGAAGGCGTACAAGTTTACTGTATTTATGTACTTACTCAAGTCTATACAAGCATTTGAACATCTAAGTCTCACCTACTGAATTATCTTCAAGTGTATGTAGTTCTAAGTCTTACTCATTGAAGTATCTTTAAGTCCATGTAGATCTTACTCTGATCTTCTCAAGTATTTTCAAGGGTATGTTGATCTTAGTCTTATCTACTGAGTTATCTTCAAGTGTATATAAATGTAATTCTTACCTACTGTAGCCTCCACAAGTGTATGTAGATCTTACTCTTACCTACTAAAGTATATTCAAGCGTATATAAATCCTACTCTTATCTACAGAAGTATCTTCAAGTGTATGTAGATATAAGTCTTACTGAATTATCTTCAAGTGTATCTGAATCTACTTCTTACTTACTGTAGTCTCCTCAAGTGAATGTGGATCTTAATCTTATCTACTGAAGTGTCTTTAAGCGTATATAGATCAAAATCTTACTGAATTACCATCAAGTGAATCTAATCTACTTCTTACTTACTCTAGTCTCCGCAAGTGTATAAAGGCCTTAGTCTTATCTACTGAAGTATCTTCTAGTGTATGTCTATCTAAGCCTCAATTACTTACCTGTCTTCAGGTGAGTAGATCTAAGTCCTCCTTAGTGAAGTATCTTCAGGTGTATGTAGATCTGAATTTTACCTACTGAAGTATCTTCAAGTGTATGTAGATCTAAGTCGTACGTATTTAAGTATCTTTAAATGTGTGTAGATAGAAGACCTTCTTACTGAAGTGCTGTCAAGTGTATGTGCTTATGGCTTACTTTATGTGTATGTAGATCTAATTCTCACTCAAGTTTCTTTAAGTACATGTTGATTCAAATCTTACTTACTGAAATCGTGTCATGTTTGATGGGTTATTTAACTAAGTCTCTTCTGTTAAATGTATATTACTCGTTAAAAATCAAGGGCTACTTTTAATTAATCTTAGTTTAAACCGTAAAAGAAATATTCTATAACCGTAAACAATATTACTGAAAGCGGCATTTAGAGAACACACAGACACGCCACGTAAAGAAATTGAAACACTGATTTAAATGCAATCAGAAGTTTGCTGCTACCCACCTGTATAAAACCCACACACTAGATATTGGACAACTAGACATTTCAACAGACAGCAATCTCTGAAGCAGCAACACAGTCTGCTGTAAAGTGTGCTATCTGTCTGTTTAAAAATCACACAATAGATATTGGACAACCTAACATTTCAACAGCTTGCCCTTCCTGAAGCACAAATGCAGTAAGTTGTGTAGTGTGCTGCCCATCTGTATAAAACTCACACAATAGAATTTGGACAACTAGGCAGTTCAACAGCCTGCTATTCCTGAATCGGATATGCAATAAGCTGATACATGGAGATCAACCACACGTCATGGGGTCTAAAATCTCTCCATAATTCTTTGGGTCATAGAGTGTGACACTGCAAACCGTTAAGTAACTTCCCGGATACATCAATCACCTGTAACCCACGCTATAGCCCTGATAATGAAAAATGTCTCAAGACTTATTCACGATGCCACGAAGCTAGGTCGCTTGTAACGAAGCTACTTATTCGCTTGCCCCTTGCTGCTTGCACTGCTTTTACTGTCTAGGAGCCTGGAGAGAATGCGGAACCTGGGTATAACCAGAGGGTCTGGCCGGCTCACAACACTCAAAGGAGATGGAGGCAAGACGGACATATAACCAGATTGTGACCGGTACCATCAGTATTGGAATTCTGCGCTGGCTGCTGAAAATGGAGAGGAAGCACGCATGAGAATAACCCGAGTGCTGTGAGGTCAATTCTTGACTCAACTCAACCTAACTAAGCTCAGTTCAACTACTTTCGAGGATTGACAACACAAAACGGCTGTCAGTTTCACTTATACATTCTAACAGTTTATTCTGATAATTATTCAGACACAGTCATCACTAATCGCTTCTACAATATTCCAACACTAGTCATTAACTGGACATTGAAACTATATCTTAACATACGACAACTGTCTTCTTTGACTTCTGATACGCAACTGACCACGAGCCAATCTTGGGCTTTGCCCCATTCATATCTCCAGCCCCATGCGTCTTCTCTGGGTCAGGTTTTCAACTAGGTTTGGTAAACGTTGAACACCACGCAAAGCACCCCTCAAGAAGATGGTATGTTATTTTGCCAGCGATGAAACCATCCACTGATTGTTAAACAATTTAGGAATAAACTCTGTTTTTCAATAACAATAGACAGTGCATAAGGACTGGTCATCGACTGTTGACTCAAAGTGCCATCGCATTAGGTCAATGACAGGGGATAGCCTGTCTTGTGGCACCTCCAGTGTTTAATAAAATTACAAAGTGTATTTTTCACTAGGGAAACAATGCATGTAAATACAGGCACAATGAATGACTATTGTGTCCAACTATTATCAAAGGCTATGCCATTTATAACATAAATGGAGCTTATCACGGACTTGTCTGCATGACGAGAGTTCCTTACCCTCCCAATCCTGCCGTGGTCGATCGCATGGCCTGTCCTATATAGTAGGGGTGTTATAAGATGGCTTTGTTAGGTGTTCGCATGCTATATTGAAAGTTTGTGTTTTGAGTTTCTCTGAGGCGCAACGTGTGCGTGTGTATAATTAAAAAGTACTGCAGGGGAAAGTATTGAAGGCGCAACAGTTCGTGAGTATCGGAACTAGTATTTACTTTTTCGTTTTTTTTTTTTTTTATTTGTTGTTCCTTGGTGGTGGCTTCCCTCAGAAAAAGAAGCCACTGAAAACGATCGAAAATGGAGAAATAATAAAAATAAATATGAAATATATCAGTTTCGAAAGTCATGAATCGTCGGGTAAGTAGCACAAGGCAGAAAAAAAGCAGGCAAGTGAGCGATGACAATACAAGAAAAGAGAGAACGATAAATTTGTTGAAAATAAGGAATAAATAACACCCTTTAAACATAGCAGAGGGCGTTTGATAAACCACGACATTAATGAAAGGGAGAGTAACTCTCGCTGTGAAGGCAAACTAGTGATAAGTGCCACACAAAGATAGTCTAATAAACAATTTCTCTTTTCAGATACCTCTATACAAATCTAAATATGCCAGCAACCACGACAGTGTTTTTGTCATTAACTGTAGAAATTTCATCAGCCAAATTTCTCACTGAAGAACTCACATGGGCAATTTTTCGGATATTTCGCTTTGTGATTATTCCATGTATCAGCGTGTTGGGAATATTGGGGAATGTGACCAGCATTGTCATACTGACTCGACAGGGATTCCGGAAATGTTCCAATATACTTCTCTTGTCTTTGGCTGTCTCTGATGTTCTACTGTTGATTGGTGCCAACAACGTTCCTTATTTTATATACACTTTCATTTATCTTGGAGGCTTCTCTGGAAGTATATTTAGCATTTGTTTTATATTGTACTTGATTTTTGACTGTGCGTATATTGTTGGAATGCTGTCGGCAACCCTCATCCCAGTTCTTATTACAGGGGAACGTATGTTGTCCATACTTTGCCCATTGACTGCTCATTTATTCTTAACTCCCAGACGTACAGCAGTTGTTGTGTCTTATGTCTTTTTTGTGAGTGCAGCCTATTGTTTATATCACGAGATGTTATGCCAACAGTTACAGAATGATGTCCTACAGAACAAAACTGTAGGCATCAGTCTCCACGCTGATATGTTTACAAATCATATCGGAAGCGAACTGTATCAGAAAATAACGCGAATAGCCAACTTCGTAACAGGAATCATTTCTATCAGTCTGGTAACGGCGGGCTGTGTTGTTATTGGACTCAAAGTTGTACACATTACCAAGAGACGCCATCTGATGATCTCACATCGAGCCACAGCCACCACTAAACACGGCATGACAAAGACAACAAGAACGTTAATGAAGATTTGTCTACTCTATACTGTGTGTTACGGCTGGGCGTTCTCTCTTATCTACGCTCTGGAGGTTACACTGTTGGAAGAAGGACTGCATATTATGAGTGTGATGTTTTGTGTTCAGGATATGTTACTGTGTTTAAATTGTGTTGGAGACTTTCTGATTTACCTCAACTCCACGAAAAGTTTTAGGCAGACCAAGATCGTTGGTTGAAGAATAAAAACGCAGTAATTAAAGACAAAGATACACAATGCAATGCCAGTGTTGTGTGCCTTGTTGCAGTGGTCTAGCTGAGGTGCTACCCCATGCGGAACACTCTTTTATCACTCGAAGTGGCTACTCTTTGACATGCAGGACAGGATTTTACAAAACGCTTGATACCTGCTGTCATACCAGGCCAAAAGTAATGACAAGTAATGTGTTGTCTAGTGACGTTGGTTCCCATATGGGCGCTATAAGCAATAGTGTTTACCATCTGTAGGATCCGTTGCCTATAAGGTTGTGGTATAACCAACTGGCTATGCTCAGTATGTTTTTCAACACTTATCTGGTAAAGAATGTTACATTTCTTGGCAAAGTTATTCTTCTTCGGTCGAGTGTGACTATCAGGTAATTTTCTAAAGCATTCTTTATGGATGGGGTCATTATTTTGGGCCACGCTGATTTCCTTAGGTAAGGGATTTATTTACATGTGAGGAATCGCCAGAAGCACTCTTATGTTGTGCCCTGATGGTCACAGCAGCGATATACTGTAGTTGTTTAGCTGGCTCTGGCAAAAACACATGGTTTGTCCCTAAAATCAAGGGAAATGTACAACAGCATCAGTTATCCTGGAGACATAATTAGATTTAACCCTTGTCCTAGTAAAAGGCAAATTTATGGGTTGAGATTTCAAAGTAGCACATTGGAGCTCAATTATTTCACCTGTATACTAACTAGGATACTTGATATGAGGGGTAAAAACCGCTGAATAGCTAAGCCCTGAGTCAGAGAGACAAACAACAGATTTTCCATTTGACTATACCCTCTCCATCACGGGTTGCTTATTAGAACAATTAAAAAGGTGTTCAGTGGTAGAGAGCACAACAGTAAACCTGAAAGCCCACATCTGCAAACTTGTCATGCGAAAAACATTCATATCCTAATTTCTCTATCAGTTTTCCATTACGACCCAAAAAGGTGTACGACTCCACGTATTCAAGTGGGGTACCGTTAAGAGAAAGCACATCATTATTGTCCTAATGAATTCTCTTTATCTTTGTCTTTCCTTTATTGCTTCTGAGACCTAGCTGTCATGATCTCGAACCAAGTATATTTAATGTATCTTTCATTTTATTCAGTCATTGGGGCAGAATACACATTTAATTTTTTTTAAGGGGTCCACTGAATTCCATTCCATGTTACCCGGTGACGTCAGCAGCCTGGTCCGTCAGCTGCAGTCTGTCGGGCATCAGCAACGTGTCATAATGAATACGAAAATAAAATAAAAAGAAATATGGCTAGATCTATTTTTTTGCAGACAAATCTGCCCTCGGTGGGTGTTGTGGTCAGCATCACGCCGGCTGCCTTTACTTCCCACGACTGTACCTGTTACCGATATAGGGCTGGGTCTTACTGTGAAGCAGTGTTACTTCTGAAAAAAAAAAAGTCTGACTCTATCAGGACTCTAGCCCAGATATTCTGATCCACAGCTAAGTGTCTAGCCACGACAGAACTTGAGCTCTCAATACAGAGTATTTTTATGTAAGTGTCTAAGTTGGACAGTGTCTCTTTTTTCTTTTACATTGTAAAAATTATGGTTATTAACTTATGTAATTGATAAGTTAACATAAAACCATCATTATTATGTGCCCTGCCAACTAGTGTCGGCGCTCATGCGTCTCTACAGATCACGATCCCTGGTTGCCTGGAACCGCTCTCATAATGATATCACTTTATGCCATTGTTTCAGCCCACCCAGCATCATCTCTCTTGGTCTGCCTCTACTCCTTTTTCCACTGGTCTTTGTAGTTGTTACAATGCTCTCCAATGTCTTTGTTCTCATTTTGTGGCCAGAGAAGAGTGTTCGTTTCTTTGTTATTGTTGTATATAGAAATTTACTTTTATTAGCGTTTGCGTATGTTGCACATGCATACATGCAAGGTCCGACAAATAAGCAATATGACTAATTTAATAAACATTTTAAAATGGTGTGTGAACCAAACTTTATCACTATTTCAAGCACAGTTATTGTATAAATTACTGTATCAATAAGTTGTGCATCGATCTGTGAATCGCTGGTTGTGCTTTTTGTAACGTGGTTTATCAAATACTTGCATGGTAACACAAACATTTACATTTTATCTTTAGCTGTGAATGACGTACTGTTAATTCTAGCATACCTCTGCAATCAGATACCAACCGTGTCTCCTGAGTTCATCAACTTAATGACATCAAAAATCCTGAAACGTTTACTGTTTGGTTCAACCTCTGGAACAGCAATCGTGTCTGTGGAACATATGGCATTGATAGCTGTGGATCGCTATATTGAAATCGCTCATCCGATTTACTACATGAAGGCAATGACAAAAACACGGACTTATATCGTCCTGTTTGGGTTATTGATAACTTGTCCTATCTGCCTCATGATCACTCCGACAGTTTACTATGGTGATCAGTATCACATACCGTGTAGCCTATTTCTCCAAGCAGTGGTCTACTCTTATGTGGGAGTGTCTGCATACTTTATTACTGTTGTCATGGGGTTTATATGTTACCTTAAAATCGCTCACGTGGCTTTCAAACACAAACAATCAGCCATTTCTCGAAGACTTCGCTCTAATGTTTTACAAGCTGACATTGAAGCAAGAGAAAAAGTTACTGCAGCTTTAAGGAGTGTCAAGTTTTTCGCTCTTATGTTCGGTGTTTTCTTTATCTGTACAAGCCCGCCATACTTTTGTGCTTTTCTAAATCTCAGATACGCCATCCCAGAGTTCATTCACATAGGAGTATACTCTATCATACCTCTCCATTCCTGCATCAATTTTGTCATCTACGCGTCTATAAACAAAGAGTTCTCTACTTGAATGAAGAATGTAATATTATCAATAAAAAGACATTGTTGTGGAGAAACGTGAGAGATGTAACTAAATGTACGTCAACTGGAAGGTACAGCAGCTGCACAGTCTACGGCCGTGTTATTTACTGTATTCCAAAGCTAGTTCTGACAGGCCGAACTTATGGGCCATCATTATATACCCAATAGAATACACATAGTTACAATTGTAGAGTACTTTTACTGACATCAAACTTGATATAGGTGTTGCAAACGCATGTCGTAATGCCGAGATATCAGATTCAATTCAAGCTGCATGAGAGATGTACTTTCAGTAGTTTGCCATTGCTACTGAACTGTCGACTTGTTATACCACTGTCGAAATCAGTGCACTGGTATTGAGCTTAGATTATTTAGACGCTGTGACAAACCACTGAAAGTACAAATGTTGTGTAAGATCACAAGCAGACCAAGATTGGTTCTGCAAAGTCCGGCAAGGATTATGTAACTAACAAACTTGCTACTATTTTATCACTGTTATCAATTATGACATTCAGCATTTTATAAACAAGTTGTAATCGTAATCTAATAAAACCTTATCCCAGCAGATAATTTATACTTCTACAAAAAATGACTGTGTTTAGATAAGACATTTCGAACTATCGCTCACAGCATTCTGAAGGTTAGATGCGACAAACATACGACACATATCGCCAGTGAAATCTATTTACTGACACGGGTAATTGACATTTTCTACTAGAGCCGAATACACAGGGCATCGATTAGAGTACCGTTATGTGGACAATCACACGCGATGATAGAACAATGACAAATAGCGTTCGTGTTTACTGAAATCCTGGATCCGGATGTGAACAGAGAGGTTAATGTGTTCTGACTGATGGGATAAGCCGATGATAAAATATTACAATTAAAAAAAGGAGGGTGGGGTGCTTTATCAATATCCAACCCCAAACAGGGGAATCCACAGGTCGCTGGACTGCCTAGTATTTCTAATATGACAGCGAAAAATGTGCCTGGTGACACAAAGTGCAACCATGCGGATGAGGATCACCATTGGAAACCGCGTTTAACCGTTAGGCTATTGGGCCCCTGGAAGCAGCCAGGATGGGTCTTCAAAATAACGAAAAATTGTCACAGGGGAATGATGCAGAATAGGGAAATACAGTATATTTAATGTAATTTATATTTTATTTAATAAATATTTATAATTGTGGTGAATGTATTTTGCATTTTATTATACAGAGATTTAAGAGTGTGATAAATGTAATTTTTATTTCATTGTATAATTATATAAGACTCAGTTGAATGCAAATTTATTGCAGTGAAAGGGTCGCTATAGTTACTCAAAAAATTACCACCAGTGTAGATAAACAAAACACACAAGTTATTTCCATAACATAGCCAAGCTTCTTGACTCGTACCTTCTTTGTTTATAAAAAGAAACAAATGAACTATACCTGACAAGCTCATAAGAAAAAAAAAAAAAGGATGAAAAAATATCCACAAACATAACTTTAAGTTTATATCGAAGATAATGCTTAACATGTTATCTGTTTTTTGTGTCTTTGCAACAAAGCTGTTTCACTGATGAACAGAAATTGACGAGAGAAGTATAGAACTCTTTGTTGATGCAAGCATAGATGAGAAAGTTGATGGCTGAGTGAATCGGTATCAGAGAAAACATTCCTACATTAATATTCGCTGGCAGTTTGGAGAGAGATTCGAGCTCAGACATCACTGTCGACGTCAATGTACAAAAAAACGATGAAAAACTTGATACTTTTTAGGGGTTACTACACGGCATTTTTTCCCCCATTTATGACAAAAATATCACTTTTTCAATGTGTTAATTTTTGTAACGTTCGGCATTCGTAGAATAGATGACACACAAAATTTGTGTCATTGGTAAACAATTTAGCATTGAAAAATAATACTGAAGACACCAACCAGTACACTTTTTTAAGATAAAAAAGAAGTTTAAAAGTCACTTTCCTAACAATTCTATTTTTCTGTTTGTTGTGTGTGGGATCTCCTAAAATCTCAGCTAATATGAAGACTAGAGACGTGAAATTTGGTGTGGATACTCCCAACACAATATTATAGGGTCAGGTCTATTTGAAATTACAGTTTAGTAAGTTTTTGTTTAAAAAAAAAGTAATTATTATCTTAAAAAGCTACAACTTTGTATTTGATTTAACCTATCCATAAATTTTAAATTTTAATATTCTAAAAAAAAATATTTAAAAACATCTTTGAAGTAAATAAACTAGACCTGACCCTAAACATAGGTTTAAAGTTCACGAATCAATCATCTGTTTTTCAATACCTCTGTTTGTTTTAGAAATTTTAGCTGTAGTTTTTTTATCAAGATGGCGGCTGTTGCCATGGCAACCATGTGTTTTTTTTTTTTTTTTTTTTTCAAACTTGAAGTCTACAAATGTATCAACATACATCCCTGCAAATGTATCAACATACATCCCTACAAATGTATCAACATACATCACTACAAATGACCATTATTAAATAATTGTCTAACGTTGTAAGTAAAAAAAAAAAAAATTATGTAGTGACCCCTGTAAAGCCGCCTTCACGTTATCTCTGACTATCGTTTCAGCTTCAGATACATTCAGTCTCCGAGCATTGGCTGACTGCTTGTGTTTGAAAGCCACGTGTGCGATTTTTAAATAACAAAAAAAAATATCAAGATCAGACTAATAAAGATGGTACTTTGCCAAAAGCTGTTGTATTAAAATAGTGTATGTAATAAAATACACTGTTTGTGATACTTATCATCGTATAAAGCTGTGGGTGCGATAATAATATAGACAAGACAAGATACCCATAAGCCTATCAACATGAAATAAGTCCTTGTCTTTGTCACGGCTTTCATGTAGTAAAACGGATGGGCGATTTGAATATATCGATCTATGGCAATCACTCCCATGTGACCGATAGACATGATCATAGTCCCCGTGACCAAACCTAATATGAAACATTTCATTAGCTTTGTCTGCATAAAACTAAGCAAAGAAAGTGACACAAGCGATAACTGATTGGCGATAAACCCTAGAGTTAATAAAAAATAATTAGCTGCCAATGATGCAACATAAATATTGGAGTTCATGTGCAATTTCTTTGTGAAACAGATCACAACAATTACGACAAGACATTCACAGACGGACACAAAACTGATGAAGACGGTAAAGTACACAAAAAACGCGTCAAAGTTTTCGATTATACAGGGGTCGGTTTCATTGGCAGTTATTTCACTGATTGTTGACCGGTTCATTTCACTGATTTTGTTACTGATATTATTACACGTTCTTCAAAGCACTTGTTGAAAATAAATGTTATTACCATGACAAGTGCCACTAGAGTCTCAAACAACTCATTCAAAACTGAGAGTCAAAATGCTTAAAACGCGTAGTCTACAACATGGACTACACATTAGTCTCCCCATTTACACAGTGTTACACACTAGCTCACTTCTGATTGGTTGACCTTCAGCCTAGCTAACTTTTGATTGGTCGACCTTGAGCCACGCTATATTGCCAGAAGGTCACGGGGGTTTCCCGCAATGCCGTTGATATCGCGTGTTGTATATTTCGCATGTAAACACTGCAAAAAATATCGACAAACTGGGTCTAACACACAACCCATTTAGAGAGGGATGAAACCTATGTCACAGGCATTCTCTTTCTTGGGAAAAAAAACGAAAATGCAAAACAACCCAGAAAGTAAAAAACAGAGCGGCACACCCGTAACCTGCAGGAAAGTAGACCAGCCTACACAAAAGAAAACTTATGAATGGAACATGAAATGCTTAGTTTCGGGAGACTAACGTTCGTATAACCACATAGACTATTTAGGGCTCATATCAATGTAATTAGACCACATAATAATTTTACAAAGTGGCATTATATCTGTCGGTGTCTGTTTGCTTGGGTGTTGCGAACGCGCTTAGTATTGCTGGTGTGCTGGGTTCGATCCCAGCTGCGGGCCTTGCGCCTTGTGTTGGTTTTGACAGTGGTATCGAGAAGCCGACCGTCCAGGGAGCAATGGCAACCTACTGGAAGTAAATTTGCCTAGAAAAACCACAAATAGAAAGAAAAAAAATATGCTGGGGTTGGTTTTGCAATGCCTTGTTAAGTATACACAACTAATTTTAGAAATCCAACAAATTATGGAAACCGATTTGAAAAAAATCTTGATGAGGGTATGCAATTAATTTGTTTTAAATTGTGTCCCTTTTTAACAAGGAATAAAAATTAATTAATTAATGTTCGTTTGATCACAAGAGAATCAGTTCTTTATTCCGTTGTGATTTGAGAATCAAACTATCCGGGTAATCAATCAAATAGCCACCCTTTTTTTAAAAAAACTCGTTTTCCATCAAGATTTCCAGTGGTCACAATGTTTTCAAGTCAGTTTATCCTTGTCATACTGTTGCAGTTAAACAATCGTGTTGTTTTCTTCTGTTCTTTGAGGGACTGTCTCGTTTGTGCTCCTGTTGGTCGACTGTGCAGGCTTTACAATACATAGGTTTAGATTTGAATGTAAATACATTGTATCAAATGAAATACGGCATCAACTGTTGGTGTAAGCACTTCCATGTCAACAACCTAGTTTTGACCACATATACACTATCGACAACAGTGTAGATGATATTTAAATGAGTTCCATATTTATAGATGCTGACGTCCATGAATGGAATTATAACCACAAATCAATAATTTGCTGTTATTGATACCAACAATAGATATGTCCAGTATTTGTTCTTCTTAAAGCCCTTGCTCAATGATGTTGAGGTTTGAAGTTTGAGGTTTAAACAACGGACCAACATCACGGCAAACGGGTAGTAACCCATTAGTGCTCCGTTCTTCTCCTTATTAAAGTCTTAGTCCAAAGAAGCTTAGTACAGTACACAAACTCAGTATATTTGTGCGTAGATTTTAAACTTTTTTTGATTTCCAACTGCCAAGGGATTGTTTACGTGCGCAACAATGCACACGGGCGTCCGATCTCACTACCCAGAGACCAGAGGGAATTACTAGAAGTCCAAGTCCATATGAAAAGAATCCTAGCTCTTACTGGGCATTGAACACGAAAACTCTAGCACTCAAGGCTGAGTGATGTTGGTAATGACGTATCCCAGAAGCCGTCTTGTGGGCATGCAATAATGTAGACACGTTTATTTCCAAGTGGAACTCAAAGTTCTTACATACTTTTTTATAAATCTAACTTTTAATTACAAAGAAAAGAATGACATGCATCACGAGTGGAACAATCCTGTCAGACTGTCAGTTCGTTGGTATAACAATATCCTGTACTGGTAAATCGTGTTTCAGAGAATTATTTCACAAACCAGGTAGAAACAGCGAGTATAGTTCAGAGTTTTGTTACAAATCTTCAGCATGGGGTATCTCCAAGGCAACGCCGCGTATACAAATACATGATAGCATAGAATACAGTTAGGGAACTGTACGTCACGTGATATCTGGAACGTTTTAAACAGTAGATAACATCACTTGCTGATAAGTATTGATTCAATTATGAAGTGGACACGTTAAAAATTTAATGGATTCTTTATGGTGACATTGCTATGTAAAACATTTATCAAAATTAAAGTGATGAAACTAGAGTCCAGATATTTTAGTTTTTAAGTATGCTGTTCATGCTTTAAGAGGAAATAGCAAATGCCGCCGAATCACACTATTTACACAGACGAGTTGACGACGCATTACAGCAATCTGTTTCTGTGTATCCGATTTAGATTTTGTTGACTTGAGTGTCTGAGTCATTTTTATTTAAACGTTTCAGTGAGGACTTAAACCCGAATCCAATGCGGTTGCAATCAAGATACTACTACGCTACATCGTGGGCTTTTCTAGACTAGGTGTTTAATTATTTCTCGTAGATAAGACTCTGATTTTCTGAGTTTTTAAACAGTGAATAACTGCGTGAGTCACTTTAAATGTTTCCGTTAGTTGCAAAACACGTAACTTCTCTGCAAGCTCATATTTATTTCACAGAGATAAATTAGTTCTCCAGGTCTTTTACAATTGGAGTTTGTGTATAATCTTAGCTATCCTAACTCCAGTAGAAAGGGAACATTGAAAGATGTGTGACAAGCAGTCTAACAACGTGTACCTTCAAGACAAGACACAACAAACATTAACTGTGGAAGCAGCCCATGAGTGATGAATTGTTTGTTATTAGACTAGTGATCCTCAATTACTTGACTCTCCGAGCACCCACTTATTGTTCATTAGACCTATGATTCGCAGTTACTTGTCTCGCCGAGCATCCATTGATTGCTCATTAGACTAGTGATTCTCAATTATTTGACTCGCCGAGCATCCATTGATTGCTTATTAGACTAGTGATCCGCAGTTACTTGTCTCGCCTAGCATCCATTGATTGCTCATTAAACAAGTGATTCTCAATTATTTTGACTCGCTGAGCACCACCTATTCATTGCTTATTAGAGTAGTGATTCTCAATTATTTTAACTCACTGAGCACCCATTCATTGCTCATTAGACTAGTGATTCTCAATTATTTTAACTCACTGAGCACCCATTGATTGCTCATTAGACTAGTGATTCTCAAT
>CAJHNH020002053.1:115000-127083 GCA_905116865.2 Candidula unifasciata
ATAGTGAAAGAGGACAGATACCATTCGTTTTTAAAAGCAGTCTATTAAGTTCCATGGTCTGTGATGGACTCGGATGAGTTCCATTTCGCAAAAAACCTGAATGTTGAAATTTAATGTTTAAATTTTTAATTTTGATCACCATCGACAGCACTCGACACTAGCGTAAGTGCCACGTCCCTCTCTCTTCAGGCAGTAAAGCAGTAACCTAGAGTCTTTAAACTATGATGGCATCAGTAACTGTCCTGATTTTATTTTGTTTTCCCACCCTTTCCCTTTGAAGTGTTTGAGCGCTCGTCCCCGAATCCTGGTAACTCCTCGCAGCGCTATTCTCTTAGACTGTAATGATTTCTTGGCGCCTCCGTCACTGGTCACTAGACTCCTAAAATGACTGGTCAGACATCCAGTCCTGTCATACATGAGCCCACCACAAGTGTGTGTGCAAGAACAGAGCCACATTATATCCTTATTATCACTTTCCCAACACACAGGCATATCCCCATAATAATATATCTCAAATGGACGCTGACTATGATTGAACCTCTGAAGTGATGCGGTGCACAGTCTGCACGAGAGCATGCCTGTCTACAGACTTTCTCGAGTGTGCTGTACAGTCTCAAGCCAGCAAACGGCAACAGTGCCCCGCCTCACACCTCCATTTCTCTAACTAGACGTTCTTTATATTTATTGTAAGTGGCGATAATCATTACACATCAGATGGAAGATGTATTACGAGATAAGAAACAGAATTTCGACAGGCAATACCGCGTTGCATAAAAATGAAGAGAACATCTTATTGCAATATATCGTTGGCATTCAGGTTAGAAAAAGAATTCTTGCTTGTCTACATACATCAGTTTTTACATAATGGTTGTGAGTCCCTGGACAATCGGTAGTCATGCAAACATTTTTCTTGAGGCCTCTGAGATGTGGTTTTACAGAAAACTGATTAAAATTTCTTACACAGCCAAAAAGAGCAACAAGAGGGTTTTGAAAAGGCGGGAGCCCTAAGACAACTTTTACCAGACATCAGAAATAGGACATTCATCATTTTTCAGTTATGTGAAGAGGGAAAATGAAACATGTTGTGACAACTGGAAGAAGTGGAAGGCGAGATAGAGAAAGGACACGAGGAGATGCGGGACAGTTCTTGTGCATGGATGGAGTGTGTCGGCACACCAGCTGATAAAATGCTGCAGGAGATCGCAGACTGTGGAGGAGGCATGATCGCCAACCCGGTTTGTGGAAGGGGGATTAGCTAACTGTTGTACCCAATCTGGGCTCACAAAAGCAGTCTGATAGACAATAAACACGCAGTGATCAAAAAGATCTGTTGGCAAGTAACGAAAATGGTCGTGTGGTTGAATCATCAGTCAAATTGCACGTCTAACAAAAGATAGCGCGTATAGTTCCCATCATTAGTGATCATGAAGGAAACTAGAATATTTAATGAAACTGGAGCAAGAAATAGAATCTGCTCAAATTAGATCTTATTATTGACAGACAACCAAAGTGAGCGGCCTGGATACGTGCTATGGAAATCAAAACTTCACGGGACAATTGTTTAAGAGGCTACGTAAAGAAAAGTCTTCTGAATAGTTTTCGGCGAGGCAAATTAATGAGGGATCACTTGTTTAAGGGCAATGAATGGGGATCAGTGAGTTAAAAATAATTGAGAATCACCTAGTTATAGAGCAATCAATGGGTGCTCAGTGACGTTAAAATAATTGAGACTCACTAGTCTGATGGCCAATCAATGGATGCTCAGTGAGTTAACTTAAATTGAGAATCAAACGTATAAGAGCAATCAATGGGTGCTCAGTGAGTTAAAAGTAAATTGAGAATCAATAATTTAATGAGCAAGCAATGGGAGTGCTCAGTGAGTAAAATTAATTGAGGAATCACGAGTCTAAGAGAATCAAGTGGTGCTCCTCAGCGACGCAAATAATTAAAGAATCATACAGTCTAATGAGCAATCAATGGAATGCTCGGCGAGACAAGTAACTGCGGATTCCACTAGTCACAGAGCAATGAAGGTGATCAGTGAGTTAAAATAATTGAGAATCACTAGGTTTAATGAGCAATCAAATGGTGTGCTCGGCGAGACAAAGCTATGCTGGATCACTAGTCTAATGAGCAATGAATGGGTGCCCTCAGTGACGTTAAATAATTGAGGAATCACTAGGTTTAAGGAGCAATCAATGGGTGCTCAGTGAGTTAAAATAATTGAGAATCACTAGGTCTAATGAGCAATGAATGGGTGCTCAGTGAGTTACAAATAATTGAGAATCCACTAGTCTAATGAGCAATCAATGGGTAGCCTCAGTGAGTTTTAAAATAATTGAGAATCCACTAGTCTTATATGAGCAATGAATGGATTGACTCAGTGAGGTAAAATAATTGTCGAATCACTACTCTAAATAAGGCAATGAAATAGGTGGTGCTCAGCGATGTCAAAATATATTGAGAATCACTGTTTATGAGCAAATCAATGGATGCTAGGGCGAGACAAGTAACTGCGGATCACTAGTCTAATAGCAATCAATTGGATGCTCGGCGAGTCAAAATAATGAGAATCACTAGTCTAATGAGCAATCAATGGATGCTCGGCGAGACAAGTAACTGCGAATCATAGGTCTAATGAACAATAAGCTGGGTGCTCGGAGAGTCAAGTAATTGAGGACAATAGTAATAACAAACAATTCATCACTCATGGGCTGCTTCCACAGTTAATGTTTGTTGTGTCTTGTCTTGAAGGTACACGTTTGTTAGGACTGCTTTGTCACACATCTTTCAATTTTCCCTTTCTACTGGAGTTAGGATTAAGCTAAGATTATACACAAACTCCAATTGTAAAAGACCTGGAGAACTAATTTATCTCTGTGAAATAAATATGAGCTTGCAGAGAAGTTACGTGTTTTGCAACTAACGGAAACATTTAAAGTGACTCACGCAGTTATGCAATGTTTAAAAAAACTCAGAAAATCAGAGTCTTATCTACGAGAAATAAGTGAAACACCTTAGTCTAGAAAAGCCCACGATGTAGCGTAGTAGTATCTTGATTGCAACCGCATTGATGATCGGGTTTAAGTCCTCACTGAAACGTTTAAATAAAAATGACTCAGAACACTCAAGTCAACAAAATCTAAATCGGATACACAGAAACAGATTGCGTAATGCGTCGTCAACTCGTCTGTGTAAATAGTGTGATTCGGCGGCATTTGCTATTTTCCTCTTAAGCATGAAACAGCATAACGTAAAAAACTAAAATATCTGGACTCTAGGTTCATCACTTTAATTTTGATATAAATGTTTTACATAGCAATGTCACCCATAAAGAATCCATTAAATTTTTTACGTGTCCACTTCATAATTGAATCAATACTTATCAGCAAGTGATGTTATCTACTGTTTAAAAACGGTCCAGATATCACGTGACGTACAGTTCCCTAACTGTATTCTATGCTCTCATGTATTTGGTATACGCGGCGTTGCCTTGGAGATACCCATGCTGAAGATTTGTAACAAAAACTCTGAACTATACTCGCTGTTTCTACCTGGTTTGTGAAATAATTCTCTGAAACACGATTTACCAGTACAGGATATTGTTATACCAACGACATGACAGTCTGACAGGATTGTTCCACTCGTGATGCATGTCATTCTTTTCTTGTAATTAAAAGTTAGATTTATAAAAAAAGTATGTAAGAACTTTTGAGTTCCACTTGGAAATAAACGTGTCTACATTATTGCATGCCCACAAGACGGCTTCTGGGATACGTCATTACCAACATCACTCAGCCTTGAGTGCTAGAGTTTTCGTGTTCAATGCCCAGTAAGAGCTAGGATTCTTTCATATGGACTTGGACTTCTAGTAATTCCCTCTGGTCTCTGGGTAGTGAGATCGGACGCCCGTGTGCATTGTTGCGCACGTAAACAATCCCTTGGCAGTTGGAAATCAAAAAAAGTTTAAAATCTACCGCACAAATATACTGAGTTTGTGTACTGTACTAAGCTTCTTTGGACTAAGACTTTAATAAGGAGAAGAACGGAGCACTAATGGGTTACTACCCGTTTGCCGTGATGTTGGTCCGTTGTTTAAACCTCAAACTTCAAACCTCAACATCATTGAGCAAGGGCTTAAGAAGAACAAATACTGGACATATCTATTGTTGGTATCAATAACAGCAAATTATTGATTTGTGGTTATAATTCCATTCATGGACGTCAGCATCTATAAATATGGAACTCATTTAAATATCATCTACACTGTTGTCGATAGTGTATATGTGGTCAAAACTAGGTGTTGACATGGAAGTGCTTACACCAAAAAGTTGATGCCGTATTTTCATTTGATACAATGTATTTTACAATTCAAATCTAAACCTATGATGTATAAGCGCTGCACAGTCGACCAACAGGAGCACAAACGAGACAGTTCCTCAAAGAACAGAAGAAAACAACACCGATTGTTTAACTGCAACAGTATGCCAAAGGATAAACTGACTTGAAAACATTGTGACCACTGGAAATCTTGATGGAAAACGGTTTTTTTAAAAAAAGGGTGGCTATTTGATTGATTACCCCGGATAGTTTGATTCTCAATCACAACGGAATAAAGAACTGATTCTCTTGTGATCAAACGACATTAATTAATGTGAATTTTTATTCCTTGTTAAAAAAGGGACACAATTTAAAACAATTAATTGCATACCCTCATCAAGATTTTTTTCAATCCGGTTTCCATAATTTGTTGGATTTCTAAAATTAGTTTGTGTATACATTAACAAGGCATTGCAAAACCAACCCCAGCCATATTTTTTTTCTTTTCTATTTGTGGTTTTTCTAGGCAAATTTACTTCCAGTAGGTTGCCATTGCTCCCTGGACGGTCGGCTTCTCGATACCACTGTCAAAACCAAACACAAGGCGCAAGGCCCGCAGCTGGGATTCGAAACCAGCACACCAGCAATACTAAGCGCGTTCGCAACACCCAAGCAAACAGACACCGACAGATATAATGCCACTTTGTAAAATATTTATGTGGTCTAATTACATTGATATGAGCCCTAAATAGTCTATGTGGTTATACGAACGTTAGTCTCCCGAAACTAAAGCATGTCATGTTCCATTCATAAGTTTTCTTTTGTGTAGGCTGGTACTATTTCCTGCAGGTTACGGGTGTGCCGCTCTGTTTTTTACTTTTTCTGGGTTGTTTTTGCATTTCGTTTTTTTTCCCAAGAAAGAGAATGCCTGTGACATAGGTTTCATCCCTCTCTAAATGCGGTTGTGGGTTAGACCGCCAGTTTTGTCGATATTTTTTTGCAGTGTTTACATGCGAAATATACAACACGCGATTCGATATCTTTATACGGCATTGCGGGAAACCCCCGTGAACTTCTGGCAATATAGCGTGGCTCAAGGTCGACCAATCAAAAGTTAGCTAGGCTGAAGGTCAACCAATCAGAAGTGAGCTAGTGTGTAACACTGTGTAAATGGGAGACTAAGGTGTAGTCCATGTTGTAGACTACGCGTTTTAAAGCATTTTGACTCTCAGTTTTTGAATGAGTTGTTTTGAGACTCTAGTGGCACTTGTACCATGGTAATAACATTTATTTTCAACCAAGTGCTTTGAAGAACGTGTTAATAATATCAGTAACAAAATCAGTGAATATGACCGGTCAACAAATCAGTGAAGATACCTGGCCAATGGACCCAGCCGACCCTGTATAATCGAAAACTTTGACAGCCGTTTTTTGTGTACTTTACCGTCTTCATCAGTATTTGTGCTCAGTCATGTATGTCTTGTCGTAATTGTTGTGATCGTTTTTCACAAAGATTGCAACACATGAACTCCAATATTTATGTTGCCATCATTGGCAGCTAATTATTTTTTATTCACTCTAGGGTTTTATCGCCATCAGTTATCGCTTGTGTTCACTTTTCTTTGCTTAGTTTTATGCAGACAAAGCTAATGAAATAGTTCCTATTAGTTTTGGGGTCACGGGGACATGATCATTCTATCGGTCACGCATGGGAGTGATTGGCCATAGATCGATATATTCAATCGCGCCATCCGTTTTTACTACATGGAAGAGCCGTGACGAAAGACAAGGACTTATTTCATGTTGAATCAGGCTTGTGGTAGCTTGTCTTGTACGTATGATTATTAATCGCACCCCAGCTTTATAACCGATGATAAGTATCACAAACAGTGTATTTTATTACATACACTATTTTTAATACAACAGCGTTTGAACACAAGGTACCATCTTTATTAGCTATTTGATATTTTTTTTTTGTTACATTTAAACAAAAATAGGCAACAAGTGCTTTCAAACACACAAGCAGTCACCATGCTCGAGACTGAATGTACCTGAAGCTGAAACGGAAGTCAAGATACGTGAGGCGGCTTACAGGGGTCCTACGATAATTTTTTCTCTCTTTTTTACTTACAACTTAGACAATTATTTAATAATGCATTTGGTATATAGTGATGTATTTGATACATTGTAGGATGTATGTTGATACATCTTGCACGGGATGTATGTTGCATTACATTTGTTAAACTTCAAGTTTGAAAAAAAAAAAAAAAAAACACATGTTGCCAGGCAAAGCCGCCATCTGAAAAAACTACAGCTAAATTTCTAAAACAAACAGAGGTATTGAAAAACAGATATTGATTCGTGAACTTTACACCTATGTTTTAGGGTCAGCTAGTTTATTTACATTCAAAGATGTTTTTAAATATTTTCTTTTTAGGGAATATTAAAATTTAATTTATGGATAGGTTAAATCAATACAAAAGTTGTAGATTTTTAAGATATAATTACTTTTTTTTTAAACCAAAAACTTCTCAACGTAATTTTCAAATAGACCTGACCCTATCATATTGTGGTTGGGAGTACCACACCAATTTCACGTCTCTAGTCTCATATCTAGCTGAGACTTTTAGGAGATCCCACACACAAACAAACATAAAAATCAGAATTGTTAGGAAGTGACTTTTTAACTTCTTTTTATTTAACAAAGTGTACTGGTTGGTGTCTTCAGTATTATTTTTTCAAGCTACATTTTTACCAATGAACAAATTTTGTGTGTCACTATTCTGATCTACTGAATGCCGAACGTTACAAAATCTCACGACATTGAAAAAGTGCTTTTTTTTGTCATAAATGGGGGAAAATATGCCGTGTAGTAACCCCTAATAAAGTTATCAAGTTTTCATCGTTTTTTTTGACATTGACGTCGGCAGTGCTGAGCTCGAATCTCTCTCCAAACTGCAGCGAATATTAATGTAGGAATGTTTTCTCTAGAATACCGAGGAGTCACTCCCATGCAACTTTCTCATCTATGCTTGCATCAACAAGAGTTCTATACTTCTCTCGTCAATTTTCTGTTCATCAGGAAACCACTTTGTTGCAAAGACACAAAAAACGATAACATGTTAAGCATTATACTCGGATATAAACTTAAAGTTATGTTTTTGTGGTATTTTTTCATCCTTTTTTTTTTTTTTTCCTTATGAGCTTGTCAAGGTATAGTTTCATTTTGTTTCTTTTATAAACAAGAAGGTACGAGTCAGACAGCTTGCTATGTTATGGAATAACTTTGTGTGTTTATGTTTATCTACACTGGCGGTAATTTTTTGAGTAACTATAAGGGCGACCCTATTCACTGCAATAAATTTGTCATTCAACTGAGTCTTATATAATTTGACATGAATAAAAATTACATTTATCACACTCTTAAATCGCCTGTATAAATAAAATGCAAAATACATTCCCACAATTTATGAATATTTTTAAATAAAATATAATTACATTAGATATACTGTATTTCCTATTCGTGTGCATCATTCCCCTGTGACAATTTTTCGTTATTTGCAAGACCCTCCTGCTGCTGCTTCCAGGGGCCCATAGCCTACGGTTAAACAGCGGTTTCCCCAATGGTGATCCTCATCCGCATGGTTGCACTTCGTGTCACAGGCACATTTTTCGCTGTCATATTATAATATAGGCAGTCAACGACCTCGTGGATTCCCTTTTGGGGTTGGATATTGATAAAGCACCCCACCCTCCTTTTTTTAATTGTAATATTTTATCATCGGCTTTATCCCATCAGTCAGACACATAACCTCTCTGTCACATCCGATCCAGCGATTTCAGTAAACACAACGTATTTGTCATGGTTCTACGCTCGCGTGTGATTGTCCACATAACGGTACTCAGCACTCACGCAAGGGGGGTGGGGGGGGGGGGGGGCCCTTGTAGTCGGCTCTAGTAGAAAATGTCAATTTACCCTTTCAGTAATAGATTTCACTGGCGATATGTGTCGTATGTTTTGTCCGCATCTAACCTTCAGAATGCTTGAGCGTAGTTCCAAAATGTCTTATCTTAACACATCATTTTTTGTAGAATTATAGAAATTATCTGCTGGGATAGGTTTATTATTACGATGTACAAGTGCTTGCTTATAAAATGCTGAATGTCATATTGATAACAGTATAAAATAGTAGCAAGGTTGGTCTTAGTTACATATCCTTGCCGACTTTCGCAGAACCATCTTGGTCCTGCTTGTGATCTTACACAACATTTGTAATTTCTTGGTTTTGTCACGCGTCTAAATATATCTAGCTCATACCATGTCACTGATTTCGACAGTGGTATAACAAGCTCCGACAGTTCAGTAGCAATGGCAAACTACTGAAGTACATCTCTCATGCCTTGATTGAATCTGATATCTCGTCATTACGACATGCGTTTGCACCCTATGTCAAGTTTGTGTCGGAGTAAAAGTAACTCTACAATTGTAACTATGTGTATTCTATGTGTGTGTATAATGATGGCCCATAAGTTTCGGCCTGTCATAACCTACTTTGGACATACAGTAAATAACACGGCGCGTAGACTGTGCAGCTGCTGTACCTTCCAGTTGACGTAGCATTTATTACTCTCTCCGTTTTCCTCCCAACAATGTCTTCTCATTGTAATATTTACATTCCTTTCATTCAAGTACAGAGACTCTTTGTTTATAAGACGCGTAGATGACAAATTGATGCGGAATGGGAGAGGCTCATGATAGAGTATACTCCTATGTGAATGAACTCTGGGAATGCGCGTATCTGAATGTTAGAAAATCACAAAAGTATGGCGGCTTGTACAGATAAAGAAAACACCGTGACATCGAGCGAAAAACTGACACTCTTAAAGCTCAGTAACTTTTTCTCTGGCTTTCAATGTCTTTGTAAAACATTAGAGCAAGTTCTTCGAGAAATGGCTGTTGTTTTGTGTTTGAAAGCCACGTGAGCGATTTTAATTAAGGTACATATAAACCCCATTACACAGTAATAAGTATGCAGACAACTCCCACATAAGAGTAGACAACTGCTTTGGAGAAATAGGCTACACGGTACATACTGATCATAGTAAACTGTCGGGTGATCAGAGGCGATCAGGACAATTATCAATAAACCGCAACAGGATCGATATACGTCGCGTGTTTTTGTCATTGCCTTCATGTAGTTATCGGATGAGCGATTCAATATACGATCCACACTATCACTCAGTGCCATAGTTCCACAGACACGATCTGCTGTTCCGAGGTTGGAGACCAAACAGTACACGTTTCATCAAGGCTCTGTTTGATGTCTTAAGTTGTGAACTCAGGGACACGGTTGGTATACTGAATTGGCAGAGGTATGCTAGATTACAGTACGTCTTCACAGCTAAATAAATGTACATGCAAAAAAAATTTTTTTTTTTTGGGGAAAAAAACCCCCCCCTTTTTTTAAAAAAAAATTTTAAACCCCCCTTTTTTTTAAAAAAAATTTTGGGTTTTGGTTTAAAACCCGGGCCCTTTTTTAAATTTAAAAAAAAAAAAGGGGGAAAAAGGAAAGGGTTCCTTTTGGGGGAAAAAAAATTTTTTTTTTCCCCCCCCCCCCTTTTTTTTTTAAAAATTTTAAAATTTTTATTTAAAAAAAAAATTTTTTTAAACCCCCAAAATTTTCCAAAAAAAAAATTAAAAAATTTTTTTTTAAAAAACCCAAAAAAATTTAAAAAAAAAGGGGGCCCCAAAAAAAAACCCTTTCCTTTTTTTTAAAAAAATTTTGGTTTCTTTTTTTCCCAAAATTTTTTAAAAAAAAAAATTTTTTTTCCCGGGGGGGGTTTTTTTTTTTGGGGGGTTTTTTTTTAAAAAAACCCCCAAAAAAAAAGGGGAAACCCCCCCGGGGGGGGAAAAAGGGGGGAAAAAAAAAACCCAAAAAAAAAAAATAAAGGGGGTTTTTTTAAAAAAAAAACCCCCGGGGGGGTTTCCCCCTTTTTTCCTTCCCCTTTTTTTTGGGGGGGTTCCTTTTGATTTCCCTTTCCCCAAAAAAAAAAATTTTTTTCCCCTTGGGAAAAAAAAAAAAATTTTTTTTAAAAAAGGGGTTTTTTTAATTTTTGGGGGGTTTTTTTTTTTTCCTTTAACAAATTTTTTTAAATTTTTTTTTTTTTTAAAACCTTTAAAAACCCCCCAAACCCCAAAAGCCCTTTTTTTGGGGTTTTTCCCAAATTTTTTAAAAAAAAAATTTTTCCCCTTTTTTTTTTTTTGGGTTTTTTTTTTTTCCTTTTTTTTACCCCCAATTTTTTTATTTTTAAAAAAAAAAACCCTTTTTTTTTTAAAAAAAAAAAATTTGGGGGGCCCCCCCCAAAAAAAAAAAGGGGGAAAAAAAAGGGGGAAAAGGGGTTTTTTAAAAATGGGTTTGGAAAAAAATTTTTTTCCCCAAAGGGGGGGAAAGTAAAAAGGGGCCGGAAAGTGAAGGGGGGTTTTTTTGGGGTTTTTTTTTTAAAAAACTTTTTAAAAAAAAAAATTTTTAAAAAAAAAAGGGGGGGGGCCAAATTAAACCCAAAAAAAAACCCCTTTGGGGGTTTTTTTTAAAAAAAATTTTTAAAAATTTGGGGGCCCCAAACCCCTTTTTTTTTAAAAAAAAAATTTTTTTTTCCCCCCCCGGGGGTTTTTTGGGGGAAAAACAAAACCCGGGTTTTTTGGGGGGTTTTTTTTTTTTTAAAAAAACCCCCTTTTTTTTTTTTTTTTGGGGGGGGGGGAAAAAACCCCCCTTTTTTTCCCCCCCGGGGGGGGGTTTTTTTTGGGGGGGGTTTTTGGGGCAAAAACCCCCAAAAATTTAAAAAAAAAAATTTCCAAACTTTTTTGGTTTTTTAAAAAAAACCCAAAAAAAAAACCCTTTTTTTTTTTAAAAAAAGTGGGGGGGGCCCCCCCCCCAAAAACCTTTTAAAAAGGGGGGGGAAAGGTTTTAAATTTTTTTTTTTCCCTTCCCGTTTAATTTTTTTCCGGCTTTAAAAGGGGTTTTTTTTAAAAAAAAAAAAAAAAAAGAAACCCCCGAAGGGGGGGAAATTCCCCCAAAGGAAATCCTTTTTTGGGGGCCCCCGGAAAAACTTGGGTTTTTTTTACCCCCTTTCCCCCTTTTTTTAAAAAAAATTTAAAAAAAATTTAAAATTTAAAAATTTTTCCTTTAAAATTAAAAGGGGTTTAAAAAATTTTCCCAAAACCGGGGGGAAAAAAAGGGAAAAATTTTTTTTTTGGGCCCGGGAAAAAAAGGGCCCCAAAAAGGGTTTTTGGGGGTTTTTTTTTGTAAAAACCCTTAACCAAAAATTTTGGGGGGGCACCAAAAAAAAATTTTTAAAGAAGGGGAAATTTAAAAAAATTTTTTTTAACTTTAAAAAGGGAAAAAAAAAAAAAAAAAAACCCTTTTAAAAAATTTTTTTACCAAAAAAAGGGGGAAAAAAGGAAAAACCCCCCCTTTTTCCAAAAAATTTAAAAACATTCCCAAAAAAAAAAGGGAAAAAAAATTTTTTTTGGGAAAAAATTTTTTTTTAAAGGGGTTTTTGGGAAAAAAAAAAATTTTTTTTTAAAAAACCAAAAAAACGGGGAATTTTTTTTTTTAAAGGGTTTAAAAAAATTAAAAAAAAGGGGTTTTTTTTTTAAAAAAGGGGGGGGGCCCAAAAAGGGGGGGGTTTTTTTTTAAAAAAAAATTTTTTTTTCCCCCAAAAAAAAAGGGGGAAAAAAAAAACCCCCCCCAAAAAAAGGGGAA
>CAJHNH020002054.1:0-10000 GCA_905116865.2 Candidula unifasciata
TAAGTGGACATGTCGGTAGTAAGTGGACATGTCGGTAGGTAGGTAAGTGGACATTGTGGGACAATGTCGGTAGGTAAGTGGAACATGTCGGTACATGTCGGTAGATAAGTGGACATGTCGGTGGTAAGAGGACATGTCGGTAGGTAAGTGGACATGTCGGTAGGTAAGTGGACATGTCGGTAGATAAGTGGACATGTCGGTAGATAAGTGGACATGTCGGTAGATAAGTGGACTGTCCGTGAGGTAAGTGTGACTGACGGTAGGTGGACATGTCGGTAGTAAGAGGACATGTCGGTAAGTAAGGAACATGTCGGTAGGTAAGTGGGACATGTCGGTAGTGTAGAGGGCATGTCGGTAGGTAAGTGGACATGTCGGTAAGTAAGTGGACATGTCGGTAGGTAAGTGGACATGTCGGTAACTAAGAGGACATGTCGGTAGGTAAGTGGACATGTCGGTAGATAAGTGGACATGTCGGTAGGGAAAAGTGGACATGTCGGTAGGTAAGAGGGCATGTCGGTAGGTAAGTGGACATGTCGGTAGGTAAGTGGACGTGTCGGTAGGTAAGTGGAACATGTCGGTAACTAGAGGGACATGTCGGTAACTAAGAGGACATGTCTGTAGGTAAGTGGAATGTCGGTAGGTAAGGTGGAGACATGTCGGTAGGTAAGTGGACCATGTCGGTAGTAAGTGGACAGTGTCGGTAGGTGGACATGTCGGTAGTAAGTAAGTGGACATGGTCGGTACTGTCTGTAAGTGGACATGTCGGTAAACTAAGTGGACATGTCGGTAGGTAAGTGGACATGTCGGTAGATAAGTGACATGACATGTCGGTAGGTAAAGTGGGACATGTCGGTAGTTAAGTGGACATGTCGGTAGATAAGTGGACATGTCGGTAGGTAAGTGGACATGTCGGTAAGTGGATGTCGGTAAGTGGACATGTCGGTAGTAAGTGGACATGTCGGTAGGTAAGTGGACATGTCGGTAGGTAAGTGGACATGTCGGTAGGTAAGTGGACATGTCGGTAGTGTAAGTCCGGACATGTCGGTAGATAAGTGGACATGTCGGTAGGTAAGTGGGACATGTCGGTAGGTAAGTGGACATGTCGGTAGGTAAGTGGACATGTCGGTAGGTAAGTGGACATGTCGGTAGATAAGTGGACATGTCTGTAGGTAAGTGGACTAGAGGGTCGGTAGATAAGTGGACATGTCGTAGGTAAGTGGACATGTCGGTAGTAAGAGACATGTCGGTAGATAAGTGGACATGTCGGTAGGTAAGTGGACATGTCGGTAGGTAAGTGGACATGTCGGTAGATAAGTGAGACATGTCGGTAGATAAGTGGACATGTCGGTTAGGTAAGTGGACATGTCGGTAGGTAAGTGGACATGTCGGTAGATTTAAGTGGACATGTCGGTAGATAAGTGGACATGTCGGTAGTAATAAGTGGACATGTCGGTAGGTACATGTCGGTAGTAAGTGACATGTCGGTAGATAGTGGACATGTCGTAGGTAAGTGGACATGTCGGTAGTGTAACGGGTAGTGGACATGTCGGTAAGGTAAGTGGACATGTCGGTAGGTAAGTGGACATGTCGGTAGGTAAGTGTCGGTAGATAGTGGCCACAATGGACTGTCGGTAGTAAGTGGACATGTCGGTAGATTAAGTGGACGGTAGGTAGTGGACATGTCGGTAGATAAGTGGACATGTCGGTAGATAAGTGGACATACAGTCGGTAGATAAGTAAGGGACATGCCGGTAGATAAGTGGACATGTCGGTAGATAAGTGGACATGTCGGTAGGTAAGTGGACATGCCGGTAGATAAGAATGTCGGGCATGTCGGTAGGTAAGAAGAGCATGTCGGTAGTAAGTGGACATGCCGGTAGATAAGTGGGCATGTCGGTAGGTAAGAGAGCATGTCGGTAGGTAAGGTGGACATGTCGGTAGGTAAGTGGACATGTCGGTAGTAAAGCAATAAAGGACGCCGGATACATGTGGACGTCAAAACATAAGTAATGTATTTCAACACCAAGACAATGAATCCACATGAATTTCTATACTGCCACAGTCATTCTCACTATCAAGGCGACACACACTCTGGACGACTTCTACTGCTCGTGCAAACCTATTACTCGTGATTACGTGTCTATCTCTATGACACCATCCTTTGGGTACACTGTCACTAGAAAGATCATACAGGCCGATGCACAATACCTTGTGAAGATTATCCAACCTTCCGTCTGCGGCCTGACACGTACTTGAGATCTCCCATCTCACCACACGAGCTTATGTCACGCTGGCCCGGCCACTGCGGCATCTCTCGCCCGATAGCCTGGACACCTAACGCCAGCGTAACATGCGGGTGTGCAGTACTAGTCTGGCAACACCCAAAACTAGAACCTACATCACCGCATCCTTCCTCTCCGGGGACTTGGAGCCAACCGTTTTTTCTCTCTCTTTTTACAATCCGTTCACTGTGTGCTGCAACGCACAAGTTTTACGTTCAATAATGAACTTCCCTTTCATATACCCATATATTGCACACAACAGCTTATTCCCCCCCTTCCTCCAGCAACAGACACCATTTGTTTCTGTTTGCTGGAGGAAGGGGGGGAATAAGCTGTTGTGTGCAATATAATGGGTATATGAAAGGGAAGTTCATTATTGAACGTAAAACTTGGTGCGTTGCAGCACACAGTGAACGGATTGTAAAAAGAGAGAGAAAAAACGGTTGGCTCCAAGTCCCCGGAGAGGAAGGATGCGGTGATGTAGGTTCTAGTTTGGGTGTTGCCAGACTAGTACTGCACACCCGCATGTTACGCTGGCGTTAGGTGTCCAGGCTATCGGCGAGAGATGCCGCAGTGGCCGGGCCAGCGTGACATAAGCTCGTGTGGTGAGATGGGAGATCTCAAGTACGTGTCAGGCCGCAGACGGAAGGTTTGGATAATCTTCACAAGGTATTGTGCATCGGCCTGTATGATCTTTCTAGTGACAGTGTACCCAAAGGATGGGTGTCATAGAGATAGACACGTAATCACGAGTAATAGGTTTGCACGAGCAGTAGAAGTCGTCCAGAGTGTGTGTCGCCTTGATAGTGAGAATGACTGTGGCAGTATAGAAATTCATGTGGATTCATTGTCTTGGTGTTGAAATACATTACTTATGTTTTGACGTCCAACATGTATCCGGCGTCCTTTATTGCTTTACTACCGACATGTCCACTTACCTACCGACATGTCCACTTACCTACCGACATGCTCTCTTACCTACCGACATGCCCACTTATCTACCGGCATGTCCACTTACCTACCGACATGTCCACTTACCTACCGACATGTCCACTTATCTACCGGCATGTCCACTTATCTACCGACATGTCCACTTATCTACCGACATGTCCACTTATCTACCGGCATGTCCACTTATCTACCGACATGTCCACTTATCTACCGACATGTCCACTTATCTACCGACATGTCCACTTACCTACCGACATGTCCACTTACCTACCGACATGTCCACTTACCTACCGACATGTCCACTTATCTACCGACATGTCCACTTACCTACCGACATGTCCACTTACCTACCGACATGTCCACTTATCTACCGACTCCACCTACCGACATGTCCACTTACCTACCTACCGACATGTCCACTTATCTACCGACATGTCCACTTACCTACCGACATGTCCACTTATCTACCGACATGTCCACTTATCTACCGACATGTCCACTTACCTACCGACATGTCCACTTACCTACCGACATGTCCACTTACCTACCGACATGTCCACTTACCTACCGACATGTCCACTTACCGACATGTCCTCTTACTACCGACATGTCCACTTACCTACCGACATGTCCACTTACCTACCGACATGTCCACTTACCTACCGACATGTCCACTTACCTACCGACATGTCCACTTACCTACCGACATGTCCACTTACCTACCGACATGTCCACTTATCTACCGACATGTCCACTTACCTACCGACATGTCCACTTACCTACCGACATGTCCACTTACCTACCGACATGTCACTCTTATCTACCGACATGTCCACTTACCTACCGACATGTCCACTTACCTACCGACATGTCCACTTACCTACCGACATGTCCACTTACCTACCGACATGTCCACTTATCTACCGACATGTCCACTTACCTACCGACATGTCCACTTACCTACCGACATGTCCACTTACCTACCGACATGTCCACTTACCTACCGACATGTCCACCTTACCTACCGACATGTCCACTTACCTACCGACATGTCCACTTACCTACCGACATGTCCACTTACCTACCGACATGTCCACTTACCTACCGACATGTCCCTTATCTACCGACTTACCTACCGACATGTCCACTTACCTACCGACATGTCCACTTACCTACCGACATGTCCACTTACCTACCGACATGTCCACTTACCTACCGACATGTCCACTTACCTACCGACATGTCCACTTACCTACCGACATGTCCACTTACCTACCGACATGTCCACTTACCTACCGACATGTCCCACTTACCTACCGACATGTCCACTTACCTACCGACATGTCCACTTACCTACCGACATGTCCACTTACCTACCGACATGTCCACTTACCTACCGACATGTCCACTTACCTACCGACATGTCCACTTATCTACCGACATGTCCACTTACCTACCGACATGTCCACTTATCTACCGACATGTCCACTTACCTACCGACATGTCCACTTACCTACCGACATGTCCACTTACCTACCGACATGTCCTCTTACCTACCGACATGTCCCTTACCTACCGACATGTCCACTTACCTACCGACATGTCCACTTACCTACCGACATGTCCACTTACCTACCGACATGTCCACTTACCTACCGACATGTCCTCTTACCTACCGACATGTCCACTTATCTACCGACATGTCCACTTATCTACCGACATGTCCACTTACCTACCGACATGTCCACTTACCTACCCGACATGTCCGACATGTCCACTTACCTACCGACATGTCCACTTACCTACCGACATGTCCACTTACCTACCGACATGTCCACTTACCTACCGACATGTCCACTTATCTACCGACATGTCCACTTACCTACCGACATGTCCACTTACCTACCGACATGTCCACTTACCTACCGACATGTCCACTTACCTACCGACATGTCCACTTACCTACCGACATGTCCACTTATCTACCGACATGTCCACTTACCTACCGACATGTCCACTTACCTACCGACATGTCCACTTACCTACCGACATGTCCACTTACCTACCGACATGTCCACTTACCTACCGACATGTCCTCTTAGTTACCGACATGTCCACTTACCTACCGACATGTCCACTTACCTACCGACATGCCCACTTACCTACCGACATGTCCACTTACCTACCGACATGTCCACTTACCTACCGACATGTCCACTTACCTACCGACATGTCCACTTACCTACCGACATGTCCACTTACCTACCGACATGTCCACTTACCTACCGACATGTCCACTTATCTACCGACATGTCCACTTATCTACCGACATGTCCACTTATCTACCGACATGTCCACTTACCTACCGACATGTCCACTTACCTACCGACATGTCCACTTATCTACCGACATGTCCCTTACCTACCGACATGTCCACTTATCTACCGACATGTCCACTTACCTACCGACATGTCCACTTACCTACCGACATGTCCTCTTACCTACCGACATGTCCACTTACCTACCGACATGTCCACTTACCTACCGACCGACATGTCCACTTACCTACCGACATGTCCACTTATCTACCGACATGTCCACTTATCTACCGACATGTCCACTTACCTACCGACATGTCCACTTACCTACCGACATGTCCACTTACCTACCGACATGTCCACTTACCTACCGACATGTCCACTTACCTACCGACATGTCCACTTACCTACCGACATGCTCTCTTACCTACCGACATGTCCACTTACCTACCGACATGTCCACTTACCTACCGGCATGTCCACTTACCTACCGACATGTCCACTTACCTACCGACATGTCCACTTACCTACCGACATGTCCACTTATCTACCGACATGTCCACTTACCTACCGACATGTCCACTTACCTACCGACATGCCCTCTTAGTTACCGACATGCCCTCTTAGTTACCGACATGCCCTCTTAGTTACCGACATGCCCTCTTAGTTACCGACATGCCCTCTTAGTTACCGACATGTCCACTTACCTACCGACATGTCCACTTACCTACCGACATGTCCACTTACCTACCGACATGCCCTCTTACCTACCGACATGCCCTCTTACCTACCGACATGTCCACTTACCTACCGACATGTCCACTTACCTACCGACATGTCCTCTTAGTTACCGACATGTCCTCTTAGTTACCGACATGTCCTCTTAGCTACCGACATGTCCACTTACCTACCGACATGTCCACTTACCTACCGACATGTCCACTTACCTACCGACATGCCCTCTTACCTACCGACATGCCCTCTTACCTACCGACATGTCCACTTACCTACCGACATGTCCACTTATCTACCGACATGTCCACTTATCTACCGACATGTCCACTTATCTACCGACATGTCCACTTACCTACCGACATGCTCTCTTACCTACCGACATGTCCACTTATCTACCGACATGTCCACTTACCTACCGACATGTCCACTTACCTACCGACATGTCCACTTATCTACCGACATGCTCTCTTACCTACCGACATGCTCTCTTACCTACCGACATGTCCACTTACCTACCGACATGTCCACTTATCTACCGACATGTCCACTTATCTACCGACATGTCCACTTATCTACCGACATGTCCACTTACCTACCGACATGTCCACTTACCTACCGACATGTCCACTTACCTACCGACATGCTCTCTTACCTACCGACATGTCCACTTACCTACCGACATGTCCACTTACCTACCGACATGTCCACTTACCTACCGACATGTCCACTTACCTACCGACATGTCCACTTATCTACCGACATGTCCACTTACCTACCGACATGTCCACTTACCTACCGACATGTCCACTTATCTACCGACATGTCCACTTACCTACCGACATGTCCACTTATCTACCGACATGTCCACTTACCTACCGACATGTCCACTTACCTACCGACATGCCCTCTTAGTTACCGACATGTCCTCTTAGTTACCGACATGTCCTCTTAGTTACCGACATGTCCACTTACCTACCGACATGTCCACTTACCTACCGACATGTCCTCTTAGTTACCGACATGTCCACTTACCTACCGACATGCCCTCTTACCTACCGACATGTCCACTTACCTACCGACATGTCCACTTACCTACCGACATGTCCACTTATCTACCGACATGTCCACTTATCTACCGACATGTCCACTTATCTACCGACATGTCCACTTACCTACCGACATGTCCACTTACCTACCGACATGTCCACTTACCTACCGACATGCTCTCTTACCTACCGACATGTCCACTTACCTACCGACATGTCCACTTACCTACCGACATGTCCACTTACCTACCGACATGTCCACTTACCTACCGACATGTCCACTTATCTACCGGCATGTCCACTTACCTACCGACATGTCCACTTACCTACCGACATGTCCACTTATCTACCGACATGTCCACTTACCTACCGACATGTCCACTTATCTACCGACATGTCCACTTACCTACCGACATGTCCACTTACCTACCGACATGCCCTCTTAGTTACCGACATGTCCTCTTAGTTACCGACATGTCCTCTTAGTTACCGACATGTCCACTTACCTACCGACATGTCCACTTACCTACCGACATGTCCTCTTAGTTACCGACATGTCCACTTACCTACCGACATGCCCTCTTACCTACCGACATGTCCACTTACCTACCGACATGTCCACTTACCTACCGACATGTCCACTTACCTACCGACATGTCCACTTACCTACCGACATGTCCAATTACCTACCGACATGCCCACTTACCTACCGACATGTTCACTTACCTACCGACATGTTCACTTACCTACCGACATGTCCACTTACCTACCGACATGTCCACTTACCTACCGACATGTCCACTTACCTACCGACATGCCCACTTACCTACCGACATGTTCACTTACCTACCGACATGTCCTCTTACCTACCGACATGTCCACTTACCTACCGACATGTCCACTTACCTACCGACATGTCCACTTACCTACCGACATGTCCACTTACCTACCGACATGCCCTCTTAGTTACCGACATGCCCTCTTAGTTACCAACATGTCCACTTACCTACCGACATGTCCACTTACCTACCGACATGTCCACTTACCTACCGACATGTCCACTTACCTACCGACATGTCCACTTACCTACCGACATGTCCACTTACCTACCGACATGCCCTCCTGCCTACATGGATGCAAGCACACGTACATAGATATATTCAGACAGAGAGACAGGTGAACAAACTGACAAATAGACAGAGAGATTAAGGGAGAGACAGGTGAACAAACAAATAGAGCAACAGTTAAATAGCAATCGAGCGAGAGTTCGAATGAGACAATGACACAGTTGTGAAGTAAAGTAAGTAAAAAGTAAAGATCACTTTTGACACCTTTTAGGCGTATCGGGTATATGGAAAGAGCACACATATTTTTACATACCATCGGCATTAGGTGGGTAATCTGGTAAGCAATACGCCGGCCGTCTTTACTTCCCCAGGACATACATCCAGGTACTCATTTTGGGCTGGGTCGACCTGCGACGCCCCATACCATGATAAAAATACAGCCAGTGGGTTTTGATCGCAGTACTTTGAAATTACGAGTCGGACTAGCAAAGCGTGAACCACAGACACCGCATGACCCAGTTAAAACTAAAGAGGAAATACTTAAAAAAAAAAAATAAATGGAAGTACTTGTTAAACAAACAAGTCAAGCCACGAAAAGTAAAAAGAACAGAAAACCGTATACATGGAGCAAATTGATCCATTAAGACTCTGTCGACTGTTCGAGTGTGTTTCAAACAACACACAGCAAATGCCGAGCGAATGAAAGCGTTAGCTAATGGAGTGTCCAGACAGAGGTTTTGTAATTGTAAACACACCATAGGCGTGAAAGAAAAGCAAGTAAACATAAAGGAAAGGCTTGAAAGTAAGTTTTCCCTCAGACCCACGTTTCTCATCGTGTTTATATTTAGATGGATTAAGATTTATGACCCAAAAAAAATGCACTATTGAAAATAGACAGAAAAGACACACACAGACAGACACATACACCCACACACAGACACACACACACACACACACACACACACAGACACACACAGACACACACACAGACACACACACAGACACATTTCAGTCACACACATAGACACACACAATGACACAAACAATGACACACACAATGACACACACAATGACACACACTCAGACACACACATAGACACACACAGACACACACTCAGACACACACACATGGACACACACACGGACACACAGCCACACACGGACACACAGACACATACGCGGACAGATACAGACACACACACAGACACCCACGCACAAACTCAGACACACACATAGACACACACAGACCCACACACAGAGACACACTAACAGACACACACAGACAGACACACACAGACACACACACAGACACATACAGACACACACACAGACACACACACACACATGCACACACAGACACACAAAGACACACACAGACACACAGACACAGACACACACACACACCCAGACACACACACACACCCAGACACACACAAAGACACACACACTCAGACATACACACATACGTACACACATACGTACACACACACATACACACACACATACACACACATACATACACACACATACATACACACACATACATACACACACATATACACTCACACACAACGCACAGCTACTGAAAGCAACATGATAGT